>JAHQIW010000329.1:0-86862 GCA_019055375.1 Parelaphostrongylus tenuis
CGCGCAGATAGCATAGGCTTCAATCTACTATTATTTGAAATCTGCGTGTGAGTGGTGTGAACTCCACGATATGCTATACTAAGCAAAAATTTATCGTCGGAAACCTTCAACAGATGAAATCACTTAGACCGCGGCAATAATATTTTTTGCAGGGGGGGGGAGAGTCAAGGACGTTGAATACCTCTCAAACGCCGGTTGCCTTAGTTGTGGGAAGATGATTGAAACGTCTAAGCTAGTGATGTTAGGTGTGGGGCGAAACAATGGCTAAACGTTATTTGTCTACAGCAGCTGACTAGCTGTCGATAAGCTACACTTATAGAGAAAGGCCTTAAAAACTGAACGTTCTATCAAATTGTGACAATTTTAGGCGAGGTGTCATATATAGGTCGAATTTGAAGGTGTATTTAACTTAATAATCTATAGGTTTACGAGCATGCGAGTAGTAACAATGTATGTCACGTAACGCTCATGCATGCCTTTAAGATAATTCTGCCTTTGTCAACTTAGATTTCAACAAGGAAATGGGGGGGGAGATGACCTGATGGCGTTATACATTGAAAAAGCGATTTTTATTATTTAAACTAGAATTATTTCGCGCATGTCTTCGATAAGTAATTCCTAGTAGAACGTATGACTTCCTGATTCTCGTTCTATAAGATTTCTTGCTACAGCGTGGCCTGCTGTTTCGCGTGGCTTCGCACGCGTAACAGTTGACATTTCGCAGTCGTCGATGGCTAAAGTACATAACTATTATTGTGTTATTTTACAGCTCCGGGAAAGAGTTCGTTCTAAAGGGCTTACTAGTCAGCAGTAGTGCCAGAGTTTAAGCTTTGCATGATTCACTACTCACTGCCTTATAAAACGCTTCTTGTGGCCACAGAGGAGATCGAAAGTTCTCGTTTTTTATCTGATCTTTTGATGACGTGTAGAACACTTATTGGCTCCCCAATTTTATAATGCGCATGGCTATGTGGCTGATTTTCATCGACCATGATCATGACATGTATTCATTTGAGTGGCGCCGTAAGTCCGGTAGTGGTTGCGATGCTCGTTTCGCGGCAGCCACAGATTTATTAGTCTCGAATTCCGTTCGCCCTAGGCACTCTAGGGCTACGATACAGTCAACAACCGATAAGCCCTACGAAACGGCCTAACATCAGAGTTGCTTTAGAGATGGCATAGGAAAGCGCGTTCAATCATTATTTTACGACTGTTCAAGAGTTTCAAAGGAAAGACGAAGAACCTATTGAATTCTTAGTTTACTAGGGGTTCTTAACTCGTGAAAAAAAACAATGGGTAAGTACGGGGCCATAAAGTGGCGAAGTGAATATTCTTATATACTATCTTATACATACATCGAATGCTATTTTTATTATTCAATCGCTTCAACATCCTGCATGTAATAGGAGGTTTAAAGATCCGTTTGTAATAGTTGCTATAGCCTCTCGCACTATATCAGTATCTGGTTCTACTTATTCAAATAGGACTGCCTGGCAGAGTTCATCGTACTCTTGGTCTTCTCTAGTATTTATTTAATTCTCTAGGCCATAAGAATATATAATTCAGAAAAATAGGCTGATATCCAGTATTCTGCACTCCTAGAACAACAATTATGCTGCTGTCTCGAAACTGTGTTTGCACATTTTTTGGGCGTAATCCATAGTTTGAAAAACAGCCACCTAAATGAGAGCTCAATACTCTTATAGATTTAGGCTAATGACAGCGATGTTGATATGATGAATAAGATTTACTAGGCAAACAATTTAGCCGTCTTATTTAAAGCCGATGATTCAGGGCTGGACTCTCAACAACATTAGCAGGTTAATTCGCTATTAGTAACTAATGGATATTGTAAATCAAAGCTACAAAACCTTGGATATTATATGGGTCTAAATCGATCATGTAATAACCAGATACAATCGATCGGATGTTGATAAAAGAAAAAGTTTTGTACATATCGTCGAACATTGGGCGAAATGAATAGAGATTGCTTAGCTGCCTCCACCTTAAAACTTCACTTAAAATCAAGTCATTATATAATATGCACTACTAGATATATTATATTTAGCCAGTGCAATACATCGATTCCAAAATATCCACCAACAATATATTTGTATGATTATACATTCAATCTTATATCCTATTTCAAAATTACGGCCCACTATGTTCCCGATGTTCGAAAAGAGCAACATAACTGTTTTATGCTCTCACAAACTTTGCTTAACATAATATGGCTTACGTATTTAAGGGCACTTTTTTGAGGTTTTATTCTGCTATTATCAAATTCTGTAACATGCATGCTTGGCTCCACACTCAACTCGCCTTCCATGTTGGTGTCTGGCGTCAGGATGATAGGGCAATGCGAACAGCATTTTGAGGAACAAACCTTGAATTCAAATAATCTAGAACCTTGGAATTTTCTCAAGAGTGTGTGAGGCTGCAGTGTTGAGTGTATACCGAACACCGAGCACTGCAGTCGTTGTTTGGATCCGGCGTTCATGCTGCTGTTTCTCATGTTTCTGGAGAACAGGAAATCTTGGCACCTATACGCTTAACAAAATAGAAGTTTTCCACTTGATACAAAGTAGATCTGGCAAGTCTGTATAGAGGCCCATATAGGCATTCGATCTGCGTTTAATGTCGCTTGATGAAGACCGATTGCTCAGGAAGCAGAACGTCTAGAGATTGATCGACTTGAGTGACTTACAATTGTCCGCATGCTTCCGCTTCTACCTATAACTAGTAAGACACAGCCTTTAAAGGAGCTAAAATGAGTAGTCTGTTCTGATATGTGCGAAACCAGCACTACATTCCAAAAAGTCCCTGTCTCAACCATTTTCGGAAGGTGCGTTAAGTTCTCAACTTGGATGAAATAGTAATCTCGTCTCCAAGCTGTTCGATTGAAGAACGCAATATTTTTGGCAACAATTCTCTAAAGATTCATCCTGTTTTTCTTCTTTGCAACTATTTATCTTTAGGTAACGGCTTTTGCTCGAAGTTGTTTTGCTTTTTCCCATTTTATGCACGGGCATCAAATAGCAAAGTTGCGATTGTTCGACTCTAGACAACGACGGATGAGCAGCCTCCAGTGGGCTCCCGCTATTTGTTGGAGCTCCTTTTTGGTGTATAGACGCCATAGAAAAATAAAATTTTGGGATAAGTTCTGAACACATGTGTTAGATGGCAATGTCGGATGGTGTGCCACGAAGCGCTGATAGAATGGCTATAATGGTATTGAGGCAGTTTAAAAAAAAAAATCTTTCGGAGTGACTGTGGTATGCGATGAAGAGATAAGAGATATGGTTCTTTGCCCGTTATCAAGTCGCGTCTGTTTGAGACCCTTTAGCTAAACCAGGATTTGGCTTCTCGAAGCTTCCTGACATCATTCGTAACTAAATGATCAAAATGAATGCGCATTCTATTTTTCAAATGACTGTTATTCAAGCCTGGTAACTCGCATAATATTTTTGGCTGGCTCATAAGCTCAAACTGAGCTTTGGGCGCCGATAAAATTTCTTTGTTGGGTTGCAATACAATTATTACACTACGAGACAAATTTTATCAATTTTGTACAGGTGTTCAGTTGTTGGAAAGGACTCTCTTTAGAGTGTCTACGTGTACAGTGAAAGTAGATATTTGATTTGCGTATCTTTGGATCGTCTTTTTCAATTTAGACATCGGGACCATTTTGACGCTCGTTTGAAGAACTGGCTTTTACCTCTTGTGTGCAATAGAGCTCGGGCAGTAACTGTTTGAATATTTTTTTTTTGTTGAATCTCAGGCGGCAATTCTAGAGTTTGACTTCATTTCTAGAGTGGCTTTTTTAGTGAATATTATCCAACTAATATTGCCAGCAAGTATATATCTTCGGCGAGGCTCAAAGGACACTTTTGAACAAGCTCTTCCTCTAACATTAATAATTGTTCGATTAGCGCCAAATCTCGGCTGATTTTCAATGTGATCGTTATTTAGGAAAGGGATTACCAGTGTATTGGCTGCGAGTCGATAATGCTAGATTAAGTTGATCGATATGTTGCAAAAGCACGTATGCTTGGGGGCGGCCATGTCGCGAAATAACCTATCTCGAAATGAGTGGCGAAACCTGATCGTTTCTTTGACTATTAAGCGCTGTTAAGGAGGTCTCTCTCGCATATCAAGCTTACTTTTTTGGAATCATCTGGATTGTGGGCGGCTATCGAATTGCTTTTGATTGTTCGTAGGAGAAGAGCTTTGTGATCCGGTGATGAATTCTCAGAGTGGAGAATTACATTTTGTTATCTGCGACTGTGCTAGCGCAGAAAATCGAGCGCCTTTGAGAAATAAATAGGCACTGTCCTTGATTCATTGATTTCGGCTATTGAATGCATAGCCTAAAATCTAGTGGTAAGCTAGGGCTTTTCAGCAAATACAAATGCTCACGAGCTGAATTCTTGAGTGCGATTGTATGCGATGGCAAGAATTGCTTTGCAGCTAGTTATGGGAAGAGGATTTTAAAGTACGCTGGAGCTATTTTTATTTAAAAATACGTTTACAAAGTTTATTTTCTTAATGATGTCAATATTTTTTCCTAGTCAAGAAAGTTACATTATAAATTTGAAATATGACTATATAATTGACAAATACTCCGCTGTAAACATTAGGAAAACAATTCTCTTTTCCTCTCCTCATCGTTTAGCGAGATTGCTCATTAACAACAAAACAATAAAACTGATCAATGGCCAGGTGAGTAGAAAGGCTGTCCTGAAAAAAAAGTTGTACTTTGAGCTTGTAACTAGTTACACCTGTCTTGTAGGGAGAGCTCGTTCTCAGTGCTCGACAAAAAAATGAGGGAGGAGCCTTCAATGTCAGTGTATCGTTTTTCAGTGTTGTGATGAAGAGTCTGCTTAGGTCTAATGCCGACCTCTTGATTTCCTTTACACAATTCGACGCTAGTGGAGAGTTGTGGTCCGTTTTCTAAGTCTAAGCCGAAGCCTAAGCGTACTTCTCGTAATTTTTCGTTGAAATAATTCATCTGAAAAGAACCTTAAAAATCTGACGGAATCGCAGCTCTCCACAGTGGCGCACATTTCTTCTATTTACACTTTATTCGACTTTCTCTTGAACAAGCGGAACAGTTTTTTCTTTAATGAGTTCCGAAATATAATCTACGTGGCGCTTTGTTTCTCAATCTCTCTGATATTTGTTTCTCAATTTATATAGATCTGTATTATTGTATATAGTATATGAGAATTAGGCGGGACTACTGAACATTGATAGTGTAGTGCAAGCGCGGCCAGGCCCGAAAGTGTGTTGTTCTGGTTCGAGTCCTTCACACATACATCCGATTCCAAATTTTGCTCGTACCTCAGCACTCTTGTGGTGTCTTTCGCATTATGGCCTGCTGTTAAAAATGAATTAGGCAGTAAGTAGAAGTTAACATTGTTACTCTAGACTAGAATAATATTCCAATTCATTTCATCTCATATGCGTTCAAAAATGTACATTGTGAATCTTGAAGATCCATAGATTCGATTGGTTTTTATTTCAATTAATAAGTTTATCATGACTATGATCATCGTCATTGTGTCTTAAGCCTCTTCTAGTCATAATAAACTCTATTAGTTCAAAAAAAAAACAATGGAATTTATAGATCTTTGTTGATAAGGCGCACACTGAGCATACTGGATTTCTATACTTTCTTAGACTATTAAGCTAACACGAGATAAATGAAAAAATTTTGCTTGACCAATGTATCGGCGCCTTTTCCTTTTTAAAGCCAGAACGATCCTAGTCGGTAACTTCCGGAGAGGAGATACTCTCAAAAACAAAAATTTCCATCTCCTCGGAGACTCTAATTATTGAAGACCTCCCACCAGCTGTCGAAAAACTACTGAAAAGCAGCTTCCTATTTCGCAGGTTGAAAATTATCCCGATTATGTTGTTCTGAGAAAATCGTATTATCTTCGTTCTACTATTACTGACTGTAGATGGGAGATTTCCAAGATGTGAAGAAAATCCACGAGCATAAAACAGGAAGCCAGGAAGCCAGGAAGCTTGAACACCTTGGAATATCTGTTCTGTCAATGACATCAATCAAGTGCGCTGAACTTGATCGATGTGCTGACAGCACCATTTCTTTAGGTTGTTTATTGTAAGGTTAGATTCTAGTGGCTATGTCCAATGTAACGCAAGTCTTGATACACATCATATCCGTGAATGACGAGGTATACGGCAGAACAAATGATATATGGTATTCACTTGAGGCCATATTTTTAACCCAAACGATATGAGACTTATATGACTCGTATATAATGTAGTGGTGTGGCCGACGTGAATCACACAGTGCTCTTATCGCGTTCACGGGCCATTCCTTTCACTGCAACGAAATATTCTTCGCTAAGCTTTCTATATTCATTTGAATGGCTTCCTGCACACAGACCTTTTCCAGGCGATCGCTGAGAGAGCAATTTTCATACGCTATAATTATGCCAGACTATTGCAGACGAAATGAGCCGGACACATAATGCGTTTAACGACAACCGATGCACGAGAGCCGTTACCGACTTGATTATTCGGGATGTCAGGCGCTCTACAGGAAGATCACCGACCCGATGGTCCGATTTCTTCTCGAAAAGCCCAGAAAGCAGATATGATGCTCAAGGAACTCCTAGAGCGAGGAGGAGTTACTGGGCTGCTTTTGCACGCAGTAGGGAAAAAATGAAAGTTTCAGTGACTTCCGCTCGAGCCACTTGACAATTAACGAGGCCACAGGCGATACAGGTCCTAATCTATGCCGGAACTTGTCGCACGAATTTTTCCTCCTGAGTTTCACGCCGTAAAAAGATTGTGATTGCTTATTTGTAAGCTTTGACTTCCGACTTTCATTGCTAAAATATTTCAGTTGTTGAGAAATACTATAGATTAAAAAGTTGCTAAGGATATTTGTCAAGTTAATAGATATGATATTTGGATACTTAGACGGTCGGTCTTCACGGACTGAGCGGACCCCAGCACATCTTCATGTAGTGATTTAGCTGTCCTGCTCCCTGGAGTCCCGAGCTAAGCCAAGCCAGTGCTTCCTTAGGTTCATCACCACGTTAGAGCAGTCGCCGGGATGAGAGGGAGG
Source organism: Parelaphostrongylus tenuis (assembly GCA_019055375.1). NCBI lineage: Eukaryota > Metazoa > Nematoda > Chromadorea > Rhabditida > Metastrongylidae > Parelaphostrongylus > Parelaphostrongylus tenuis. The sequence continues at coordinate 7,106 of JAHQIW010000329.1, forward strand.
TTACACCGTACGACTAGTAGCTACCATGACGGCGGAATTCCTGGTACGGTTTACTATCAGCTAGGCTTTCCGAGTGGGAACGTCGTACTCCTTCTGAGCTTGGGTGGCGGTGCTGGGGACGAGGGTTAGACCCACTGCTGTACTTCCCAGTCTGACTCACGCAGGAACACCTTCTATCCACGAAGAGGCCGTAAATCATCTGGGAGGACAGCTATGATGGGAACACAAAGACGTCGCGTCGGCGTATTCCTTGCATTCCTTGCTTCATACGTAGCGAAGATGGAACACCGAGGCTACTACTGCTGCTGCTGCTAACCACAGTGATACTCGATCTCTAGCCAGCACATCGGTTTGTATAATCCATAAAACCTCTTCGTTTTGATCAATCCCCGAGGGATGCACCATCATTCGTCTCCACCCGTAACATCATTCGAGGTGAATGAGCGCATATCTGGCCTTTACATTGACTCACAACGGGCTAGCGATGTACAACTCCGTGTGCTGTAGTCCTCCGAGGCAAGTCTCTTACCAATTCGCCGTTGGGCGAAGTCATGAAAGGATAACTGAGCCACGGGCTCGGATCGAACCATCGGCTACGAGTGTGTCGCTGGGCACCCCTAACCACTCGGCCAAACGCCGCCCATTGATGTGACCTACATCTGACCCATAACGCATCGTCGATAACCATCCACCTGGGTCAATTCTTCGCCGAAGTACACGATGCGTCTACCGTCGGCCGTGTCGCATACGCGTTGCGTGCCTCTCGTGTCGTTTCATCCGCCGTCAAACCTGGTCGAGCTGTCTGGGAGGCGGCGGGTGGCTTTTGATCCGACTGTTGTCATGTTGTCCAAGTGTCGATTACCAGTTATTATCGATCGATGAGATCACACTGGCCCATTGTCGATTGTTTTTGAACCAGAAACCAAGACTGGCTACCAGCTAACCTCGGCGTCACTAAGCCAGAGACACGGTGTTTGTTCACTTGTTGATTTACTTGTTAGTTTGTTTATTTGTTTTTTTTGTTCATTTGTTTGTTTATTTGTTTGTTTTTCTGTCCATGTCAATGTGGACAATGACCAGTTTCACGTGCTTTCACCTTCACAGAGTGAGTAAGAGAAGGCTCGACTCCTCAACGAGAAGCACCAACCCACCTCTTAGCATTTTTTATTCGTTTTTTTTCCTTCCTTCTTTTCTTTTATTCTTAAGTTTTTCTTGGCATGAAAAGCGTTTTCTGGATAAAACTGGACAGTAATGTGTGAAAAATGTTTTCTGCTGTTTTCCTTCTTACCCCGTTTCACTTAGGGATCACGATCCTATCATCTATCAATTCTTATATATGTATATATATACATATATATGTATGCGTACATGTATATATATATGTATGTATACACTTGTATGCGTACATACTTGTGTGTATTTGTGCGTCTGTTTCATACATATGTATATACTCGTATATACACTTGTATACTTTGGCTTGCATGAATATGTATATGTATACATATACATGTGTATCACCTGTATCACCTGTCGTCCCGTTAATCCTCGATTGAATCGAGCGGGTACCAGCGACTCTTCCATTTTTCCCTATTGCGTGCAAGAGTAGCTCAGTGGGTCCTCCTCGCTCTAGGGATCCGCTGAGGATCATATCTTTCTTCTATCGCTTTGTGTATATGTATCGCTATATATTATATATATATATATATATATGTATATATATATACATTTATATAGCTCACTAAGCCATCCATCCCTCCGGGGTCGGTAAATTAATATCAGGCTGTTCTAAGACTTATCTGGGAGGATAAGCAGCACTGTTTCGGTTTAGTGGGAAGCTACCGCGAGTCATTGTAAAGGTCAGGTATGCATTCAATCACCTCAAACGAAGTTCAACATCTTGACGCATCCCTCAGGGCTTGATCAACGCCGAGAGCTTTATCCTTTATGTATATGTGGATTTTCAGCGGTTCTTTTTGTCATTCGGTGACTTGGAACGATAGTATCACCATTTTATCACCCCTAAATTTCATAGAGTCGTCCATTTCTGCGATATGTTTTCTTTCAGAGAAATAATCGATCGATAGTCTTCCTGTGATTTATGTCTAACCCTGCCTTGCCTTCCACAAAAAAGAAAAGAAAAATAAACGTCCACTGAATACTCTGCGATTTATGTCGAGCTCTCCCCTCACTTCTGCTACTCGACAATTGCGATTCTTTTTTATAACAAAGTCGATTTTGTGGCGTATCGATTAGGAGAAGGTGATGACTAAAAGTTTTCTTCTCTTGGCAAACATTGCTGGTTCTCGGGTTTACTCTCCATGAATGATTACTCATTCGTTTACGTGTGCTTTGCGAATTCGTTTTGGATAGTCTTCGGTTCTCTTCGAAAGTATCGAAAGTTGAATTATCCATGTTTGTGGCTTCCTATCTTGGCTTTCCTTCTCTAGTTTCTATCTTATGCATTTCTCATGCCTTTCTGTTATTCGACGACGTCTTGTTGGTTTCTGATTTCAACTCCTTTTAAGTAATTGATTGTGAATTTTTCAGTCCTTCTCTCAAATGGCGGATTTTCTCAAAGGAGTAAAATTGTATAAGATCGACGGCACTGCGGTAAATGCTGAAGATGCATTAAAGGTATTGTTTTTTCTTCTAAAACCAAATAAAACGGAAGTTTTCTTATCATTCGTCGGGTATATTCTTTGTCTAGGAATTGTAGCCAATGCGCACATCATAGCTGCAATGTGTATAGAGGGAATAGTAGGGTTATTATTGTTTTCAGGACAAAGTTGTGGCGTTGTATTTCTCGGCTCATTGGTGTCCGCCATGTCGGCAATTCACCCCGTTCTGAAGGTTTGTTGTAACTTTTCTCCGTATCATGTAGATTCGGTTCAAAGCTACCTAGATTCATAAGGTAAAATGCTAAGAAACTGTTGCGCTATCAATGGCTTCGATTTGTCTTTCCTAGCTTCTGTTAGGTCGTTCCTTGAAGTATCTGCACTAGAGCAATAAAAACACCAAATTGATCAACCGAGAGTTATCAAAACTGCATGACTTTGTTATTCCTCAGATCGACTGTTTTTGAAACCTCGCAAAAAACATTCAAAATAATTTCAAAAAGAATGCTTTAAGCCTAAACGAGGTTGGTACGCCAAGGTCATACACCGGTGTTTCGGAGGTTTCGGCCTCCTCGTCATTATTTCGAATGTTTTTTGTGAGGTTTCAAAAACAGTCGATCTGATGAATCAGTTTTGGTCTAACAGCCAAAATCCATCAACTGAAAGGTGGTGATGGACCAGTGTCCTTGTACACTGTGCCATCACCACATCCGCCTCTCTCCTTGCTACAGTGCAAGGCTTAATGTGGGGCGGGGGTCACTGACGAGGAGGTCGAAACCTCTGAAACACCGGTGTATGACCCTGGCGTATCAACCTCGTTTAAGCTTAAAGCATTCTTTTTTGGAATTATTTTGAATGTTTTTTTTTTCGGGGTTTCAAAAACAGTCGATCTTTTGAAGAAGTATGAAGAGTTGTTGCATCATTTTCATCACATTGCATCATTTTCATCATTTGTTGCATCATCACTAATCATTTTTGGTTAATAAATTTGGTGTTTATTGCTATAGTGCCAGAACTTATGGAACGACCTAATGTAATATCTGTTGATCTTTTACCGTCACTCTTAACCCTTTCCGGACGACAAGGGTCATCTGCTTTTGAGGTTCTTCTACACTGGACAAAGTTTTTTTCAAACTGAAATTTCAATAAATATTCAATAGCTTGAATTTTGGCGGTTTCAACATTGTGCTTGATTTCTGAGAAGGATTCATGTTCACGCCAGGAATGCTTTATTTGCACGGCTACGGTCTGTGGATAGCTTCAGCTAGGCTATTGCCATTTGATAGCATAAATCTCGCCGATGTTGAAGCTGGCCTTGATTTTTCATGAGATCTTCATAAAACGATGTACGAGTGAGAAGAAGACTTCCAGGTTGCACACTCTAAGTTGTCTTCGCACAAAAGCGTTCTATATGCACAAGAAGTTTATGAGCTTGTAGAGAGAATCACGAATATCAGATATCACAAGAGACCTGAACTCTCTTTCCGGAACGAAGGAAAAGCCCTTTTTGAATAACGTAGATCGCGCGGCGCTTGCGAAAACGACCAACTGTTGTCCACGAAGGTTTCGGTTCTGTTAGGATCCTTAAGATTTCTGGAAACAAGTCGTTGGGAACATATGCTTTTCATGCTGCTGTTGTTAAGGACTTTTATGGCGAATTGGTGGACGATGGAGAATTCGAAATTGTATTTGTGTCGTTCGATCGAGCTGAAGCCGATTTGAAAGACTACATGAAGGAATCCCACGGAAACTGGTACTTCCTCCCATTTGGCTCGTCTAAGATTCAGTATGCTAATTTTCCTTGGAACTTTTTTCCGTTTGAAACATATTTCCTCTCCTTCCCAACTTTTGTAATGACTTTTTGAAGTCTCTTTGCCACATTAGGGAAGAAGTTTTTCAGAGAGCTTGCCACAAAATACTCCGTTAGTGGAATTCCTACTCTAATTATTATCAAGTCTGATGGTAGTGAAGTCACCAAAAATGGGAAAAAGGATGTTCAGGTAGTGTTTTTTGTCTAAAAATATGTGTATTCTCCTATATTGTAATGAAATAATTTTCTGAAATCAACGTACTTTTGCAGGGTAAAGCACCGAAGGCTGCACTTTCAGCTTGGAAATCTGCCTAATTTGCGAGTGTGGTTGAGCTTAATTAATTAAGACTCAGCCGTATGCTTGTGATTTTAACGTTTTATACCATCTTATGCTCTAAATCCATTCCCTTATTGATGATTATAATATTTTGTCAATGAATTAGTAGCTTTTTTTTTCACGCCTCCACCATTATAGGCACATGTTATTGTAGCTATAAAAGGAAGTTCGGTACCGAGGAACTTCTTTCAGCACTGTGAGGTAGTTAGCCATCATGAAAGTTTTATATATCGGGGTTTATAGTATAGAAGTATACTCGTTGTCATTACAGCTGTGGATTGTAAATCATATGAGTTCGTAAATTGGCGTTCACATGGAGTTGCCTGAGAACATGTTCTCATTAAACTTCGCACTCGAGGGAAATTACGTTTTCTACAATTATCGACTCGTAATATATCGAATGCAATGCAACAGTACGCTAGTAGGTTGTGGGAAATGATCTGTTATCCTTTTAAAGTGCATAGAAAATTTTATCTCAACATCAATTGAGCTTAAACAAACAGATGACGACTCAATTGTTTTTTTCGCATTGATCCATTTTCAATTCTTGTGGGATTCATTTGGACTTCAAGCATTCTTTGTCGGTGTCCTGGAGAATGTGCCAAATCGTCATTGGATCAGAATCAAACTCGTCAGCCAACCATCCACCAACTCATTGACGAATCACCTTAATTCCATTGACGACTGCTTGACGATCGATTTTTCGTGGACGTCCCTCTCTTAGCCTGTCGTTCAGTCGGTCTCCTCCACGGAACATCTTGAATCAACGGTTGAGCTGTGCGAACATCGCAAATTTGGTCATCATAAGCCTTGCACATTTGTCGATGAACCTTGGAAGCGTTGACATCCAATTTGTAGTGGAAGTGGACCAGCAGACGAATTTCTTCCATGGACAGTTCCATTTTGAAGCTGATTCAACAAATGATATATCGTGCTATGCACAAGAGAACGAGGGTTTTGAGAGCTCAAATTTGCACAGCATACATGTGAAAGGAAATCATTTTCTCAATCAGAGCGACAGAACTTTTTCTACAACCCGTAAATTATCCATGCGGAAATTAGAAGGAAGTCGGTTCAGCAAAGCATTACATTTCACGCTTTTTATGGTCACCATTGTAGCATTCTATGCAGAATCGTATTACAATAAGTCGTAAATAATTTGTAATATCATGTACACCGAGCGAGCAGTGGTTAGAGGTGTCCCACGACACGCGCGTGGTCGATGGTTCGACCGGCTCATGAAGTTTTCTATCTTTTCGAGGTTGGTTACCATAGTTGTGTGGGAGTATAGTAGCACGGATATGGCACATCGACAGATTATTGCAAGTCACTGTAAAGGGCAGTTATTGCATTCAGTCACGTCAAACGATTTGTGATTGAGTGGATTGCATGGCGCATTCTTCAGGGCAAGGAGCTTTACCTAATCATCTCTTCATCTCCTACATCTAGTATGGGATCGCTTGGAACCTTGTGCAGCCAAGTAAAGAGTTGTCGTGTGCTAACAGTTCTTCAGCACACCAGATTTGAGCGTCCTTTCTATTGGAATCAAATAAGAGTTTAAATTGAGTTTTCAGCGCACATTCATTTCTCCTCTTCCGCTTTCACCAAGTGAGATGCTTAGTAGTCGATTTTTGTTCTTCCTGTATTTTCTAATCAATTGACCTTTGTTGTATGATTATTCGGCGAAATGCAAAGAATCATCTTTAGAGCAAGTAAATTGTATAGGTGGCTTACTGCCGCACTGCTACCGATTTAACCACTTATAACAGTGTTGTATGTGCAGCTGTCTTTTGTACACAGTTGAATATCACGATCGGTCTCTTTATGATGCACTGTTGGATTAAGACTTTACGAGCGAACAGGATGAGAGCGCTTCACTGATGTAATAAGTGGGACTGATAATCCGTTTGAACACTATGCTAGAAGAGGAGGTGAGCTATTCATCTCACATAAAGGATGAAAGGATAAAGCTCTCGCTTTTGATCAATCCATGAGGTATGCGCCATGCATTCGCCTCCAAGTTTTACCTTTGTTTGAAATAATTGGATACCCTTTACAATGACTCGCGGTGGCATAGCGCTGTATCGAGTCAGTCCTGCTTATCTTCCCAAATAGGTCTGGGACCAATCTGCTACCAAATTACGGACCCTGGAGGGATGGATGCCTTGGTGCGCCCACAAGCACGTGATCGATGTTGTGTGCGACACAGTCATCTCACATCGAAAGTGTAAATTTCAGAGAAAGGTCGTGAAAGGTATGTGGAGAAAAAAAGCAGTTACGTAGGAAATAATAGGTTGCAGAAAACTTCTGTCATAATGCCGGGGGAAAATGCTTTTCGCACATGTATTTTGTGTGTGAATTTGAGCTCATTAGAAAGCTCATTTTCGTTCATATCGAATGATGTATCAGTTGTCTACACAGCCTTCAGAATGCAACTGTCCAGGGTAGAAATTTGTCTGCTGCTCCACTTCCACAGCAAACTGGGTCTCAGCGCTGGTGAGGTTCATCAACAAATCTGCAAGATGTATGGTGACGAGATTCGTGATGCTCGTCAGTGCAGCTGAATTGTCTTGAAAGAGGACTACAAATTTTTTTTGTTTGAGCTTTATTGATGTGAATATAAATTTTTTCTGCGCATGTTAAAAATACAACAGTTCTTTTTCCACTACCTATTGCGTCAGGAAACGAAAATGTAGAGCAAAAATGTATCACAAATTGTGCTCGTGGCGGTTCAGGTAGTATACGGTTTTGTTTCAATGAGCGGTATCATCTGCAGCCAAACTACCTAACGTCCCATAGTACCGCCATCGATAGCTGACTATCGAGAAGGCATTGCAATTTAAATCGATTTGCTCAAAAAAACTCCACAAACACTTTTAGGTATACGATCCTTGCCTGAGAGCCGCTTTCATATGAGATATTTCATTTACCAGCTGAAAGTCACTTTCTGTGTTCCTAGATGTCAGATATAAGGGCTAACTCTAACATTAAATGATCGTGCACTGCCACGAAACAGAAGGAGAATCTGATGTTCCCACGCTAGACTGCTTTATGTTCACCATAGATACAAATCAATAAATCGTAAGCTGATGTGCTTCATTAATATGGATAGGAGGTTGATGTCTGTTCAGGTAGAGCGGTTCGACAAAATTAAGTCGTTGAAGAAGTTGTAGGGGACGGTTCGTGGTCGTACTCAAAACATTTGTTCTACATATACTTCACTTGATACTTGACATTTGAACGATCCGTCTTTAGTAATTGTGCGGGCCCCAGCACATATTCCATTCGTCTCTCTGCTGCTCGACAGTCGTCCATGACGGTGGTCTAATTTGAGCATGGCGGCTGCTGCGAGTGTCATACGTTAATCTGAGAAATCGAAAGTTGCGAGTACAGCTTCTTAATTCTTTTACACATACTGAGAAAATCTATGGCGTAAACCGCCAAATGAGTGTCTCCATCCCTATCCATACCTCCATGTAGATATATTAGCTGTTCGAGAGTACACATTCGCCCAGACCATCAGCATAGCAAAGGCTTTTATGGTGGAAACTCAAGCGAACTGGTCGTAGTTAGCTCATATGCTACTACGTGAATAGAATTTTTTTCTGCTCCAGTGAAACACTCACTGATCAACGTCATAAAGATCGGTCCAATCTTCACCAAGATTTCCAACTTTTTTTAAGTAGGTAACTTTGAGTAATATTTTTTATACGTTGACAGTAAGGATTCGATGGGCAATTCCTGAAAGATAGGTCGTCCGTTCGTCTTCATTAAGCATCGTCTGGAGTCATCGAGTGTACATTTGCCCCTTATAGTGGTTTGTGGTGCTCTGCCGATGTAATAAGTGGGGGAAAAGTTCTGAGAAAATGCTTTTAACCTTTTTAGATGTCGGCCATATTTTGTGTTTTTGAGTTCATCTGAAAGCTCATCTTCTCCCGCGTTGATTGGTCTATAATTTATCTACTCATTCCAAGGGAGTTAATAAGCGAGTAAATTAGGTTCTTGATGATGCACGAATGGCTGTTGGGTTCAAATGCACCGATGGCAAGTGAACGCGTCAATCTGGCTTGGGAGGAAGACACAGTTGGCAAAAGTACGGTGTACAGGTGGTTCAGAAAGTTTGACGAAGGTGAAGGAAGTTTGGAAAATCAGCGCACAATGGTTTTGTGGTCACGATCAAAGTCATCAGCCAGCATCCGAGTTGTCAAAGAGGGATTTTCCTCAATCGCTTCAAGCACAGATTGACGATCAACTTCTTTTGGACGACCTGAACAGCCATTCGTGCATCGTCAAAAACCTAATCTGCTCGCTTGTTAACTCCATCTTGAAATAAGTAGATAAATTATATAATAATTAATGTGGGAGAAGACGTGCCTCCAATTGAGCCCAAAAACGCAAAAAAAAAAATGCCGGCACTCAAAGAAAATATAAACATTTTCTCAAAACTTTTTCTTCAACCTATTATCAAGCCAGTGCTGCTTTCTTCCTAACTAAGTCTGGTATCACTTTGCTGAACTTGGAGTGATGTGGATTTTGGGTCAGCCGTGGGTGCTAGGTTGTTCCAGTAACCATACGTGAAGCTCAAGGCACTTCTGACCTCCGACCTGTGCTCGTTATGAAGTATTTGTAGACTTCAAAAAAAAAAAGACGTGATGAAGCATAATGGCGAATAGAAAACCGTTCTGTGTCAAAAAATAAAGTGAAGAGAAATCATTTAGGTTTCATGTGCCTATTAAATATAGTGTACTAACTTATGAACAACTTGCTGCGTAATAAAGTGAGGCATCGCTTACTTCACAAAACTCAAGACATAAAAAAATCAACGTCTAATCATCGGGTCGAGAATATTGCACGGATTCTCCATATACTTGTAGCACTGAGACCTTGCTGTTCAAGATAAATTCATGGAATCAATGCTAGGCTAAGGTTGTGACCATTTTCCATTTATTCATTTACTGGATTAGGTATTTTCGTATATGGAATCGCTTATGGATTGTAATCCAATATCGCGTCAACTACTGGCGATTTTCTCAATAAAAAACAAAAGTGGCAAAATGACAAACGATTTGTGACAGACCACACACAGCGATGTTAGAAAAATGGTATTCATTGATTAATGTGCAACATGTTAGAAATATCATTTGAAGTGTGAAATGAATAGATATAAAAGTGTGAAAAATCCGGTGTTGATCAATCCCGTAGTGAAACATCAAGCTGTGAGGTTTCACTGAGAATTGTAGTGGCGATTGATTGCATATTTGGCCTATAGAAAACCTCAGTGGATCCAGCTATGTGAAGTGAGTGGTTCAATTCTGTACTGCAAATCTGTCGTCGATTTGTCAACTTCGAAATGATGAAAGGCTTTATGATTTATTTTGAGCGTGGGGTTGGCTTACAGACGTCTCTACTGCAGAACACTGCGACCTAATAGACGACATTGGTCTCTTTTGAATAAAAGGGTGGTGACTAACCATAAATAAGTGCATAGGAAGTATTGCAACAGGACATTTGTTATTTTAATTTGCGCGTTTCAACATAAAGAATGTTGAGTGAAAATTGGGCATCAGCAGGATCTGTGCGAAGTTAGCCGTAGTAGATTCTTTCAGATTATTAATTTCATCGTAATTTTAGTTCATAGGGGACGTGTATGTCTCAATGCTTAAAGGTGCAGTGCAACACGCGTGCTCATTAGTTTGATCCTGCGATCCAGATTCAACATGTCTTCCATTTTTCCGGAGTTGATTGACTGCCGCCAGAGCTGTCTGAGAGGATAGGAGCACTAAAGTGGTACAATGCTAGGCCAATTCAGGCTTATGTACGAGCCAGATATGCATTCTATCATCTATGGCGATGTTTAGTGAGGTGGAATGCATAGTGCATCACACAAGGCTTATCGATCTCGGGCTCTGTGTGCCTATTCCTTTAATTATCTTTTCAATGTTAATTATCTATGAATTGTTTGGCAGGGGATTGCAAATGTACTAGAGGCTGAACAATGTCTCCCTCTATTTTCTCGAGATAACCACATCTGATGACAACATATTTTTCATTCAATCACTATACTATTTTTTTAAGACATGCTACGTACGTATAACGAGAGATAATGACAAATCAACACTTCTTTCACGACCAGAGGCATCGAAAAGAATTGTTATATTGTATACTCCTAAGATTGTAAGTAATCAAAAATGGATTTAAGGTGCATTTTGAATATATAATAAGAAAGAGAAATTACCGAGAGAGTAGTGATTAGTTAGAGATTCCGATCTGATAAATACCCTTCAATGATTCACTTGTTGCATAAGGTTATCTTTGATATGGAGCCAGCATCGCATCAGCGGTTTTCTCTAGGAATTTCACTTCGCCTTTATAATCGAGAACCAAAAAAAATTTTAGTACGAATTTCAATAGCTTTAGCAGAAACGTCGCTACATTGTGGCAAACTTCTTTCTGCTTCACAAGGTGTCAGTTGAACATTCCGTAGACACATTCGAAAGAACCTCTTAGCACTTCGAAGTAAGACGTAACCAGCGAGATGCTACCAAGCTAAAGTGAAAATATAATTGAGTTGTCTAGGCTATTCTTGTTGAGAGGACGTGGATTGTCCAAGTTCAAAATATAAAGTAATGCGTAAGATGGCTGAAGAAAATGTACAATATTTCAGTAAGCATTAATGAGTGCATTGAAAGATGGGAAAGGGAGGAAGAAAAAAAGGAGAAAGAAGGAAATAGAAGTGAATAGAAAAGGGCAACTAAGGTATCTAGAAGAAGAAAGAGAAGACAATAGGAAGATAATGAAAGGAGATGTCAAAAAGATTTCTTCCATCGATTGCTATGAAGACAACAAAATCTCAGCATCGTTGACTTTTAATGAGCTAAATCAGCGGCTATCATATTCTAGGTATTGATGTTCCAATGCCGACATGGCTTGAATTGTTGTGTTTCCATGGTAATTCGTCGTACATTGAAACTCGACATCCCACTCATTGTCCATTTCATTTATTTTTCCTTTTTATGGTGAGGGCGATTGCTCCTTGTTCAAGCACTAATCACATTCTACTATTTTACTGAGTATCGATAAAGATTTAAGTAATGGCAGTTAGTCAAAGACTATTCAGATTTTCGTAGAGAAGTCTAGATGAAAGCTCTTCAAAAAATAAGACCACGAGAAGGCGTAATACTTGTTAGTTGAGTATTGTGGACGAAATAGATGGCTTTCACCACGAGGGTCATTGAATTACTACACCACATTGAATTAATAATCAAATGTCGCTTCTAATTAAAATAGAAAGCAACATGGAGCCAATAAATCATATTGGGACATTCCATAAAATATCTTTTATCCTCCTTTATAGTGGCAGAATGGATGTCAATTTGATAACCCATAGTGGTTTGCGAATTGAAATGGTCACAGATTTCCAAAGTGTTCTATGAGCTTTGTAATGGTTTTCTTAGAAGTCACAAGTTTTCCCAAAAACCAGGTTATCAAAAGAATTGAACATCTCGATAATATAAAACGTAAAGATATTGTCGTACACATTATCATCTATTGGCTGAAGTCTATCTCTCTTTCCTCAACACTTAGACGACATTCATCATCGCTTGCGCAATATTCACTACTTCTTCCGCTCTTCCTTTTGCATCTGTGAAGTGTTTCGAATTCATATAATGGCTTCATATACAACTTGTCGCGCCTTTATCCTTTCTCGTCATCACCTTGAGTGGGGATTGAGGCTTATTTTCCCAGAAACCTAGTTGAGGGTTAAGTTGGTTAAGTTGCTTTTAGGTCACCAAAAACATCAGATGTGTTCAGTGGATACGAAAGAAATTTCTATGCTTTTTTCGAATTTTATATCTCACGGAACTAAGCATTGTACATCATCGTGACAACAAATCTCGAGTCTTTCATGAGGCCTGTCATAGCACTTATACACTGTTAGACACATGTTTCAGCATTGCAGCCTCATCAGTATCACGGTGCCTTTCCGGTTCAGCCAATGTTTTGCAAGGGAATACACCTCTAAATATAAGGAAATCGAAAGCCAAATTTTTTTACGAAAGCACCGCATGCCAGCTGATAAAATCCCCTGACATTGCAGTGGCTAACAGTGGACCGCAGATGGCTAATAATATGAATCATGCCTTCACATTCGACTGCTTTACTGATAAGCTGTAATGCCAAAACACCTGTTTAGCATTGTATAACTACTATAACAGATCTCACGAAAGGCTGATGATATGTTATCACAATCTATATTGTTTTGAGCGTGGTCTATAAAAGCATTCGAATGTAAACGTATGAAATTAATTTGGCACCATGAGCGGTTGACTCTACTGCAGTGTCACTGCAATGTCGGGAGATTTTATCACCTGACATGTGGTGATTTTGTGAATAATTTGGCAGCGATTCCTTTTTATGTAGGGATATATCACCCTGAAAGGGATTGGCTGAACCGAATGCCACCGTGCTACTGATGTGACTGCAATGTCGAAAAGCGTGTCTAGCACTGTATAAGTGCTATAACAGACCTTACGAAGGGCACAAAATATGTTTTTGAGCGGAGTCCATAAAAGCAGTGGAATGTAAAGGTATCTATAGTATCTACAATATCGTTATAGCATTGTCAAAATTGTTCTTCAGTTAGCATACTTTAGAAAATTGAAGTGAAGTTACGGGTCTAATGATCCTTTCACAACATGGTCTTAATATTTATCATGTGAACTTCCAACTTTCTCAATTGTACCTGCTGTTGACCTCCTTAGTCATCCGATTTTATGTGAAAGCTTTTCCTAGAGAAGAAGAAGCGAATGCGGAGACGATGAGATGCTGAACCCGTCTTATCAACGATATGAAGCAATAGCGACAAATAACCTATTTTTATGTTCAGCTTTCTACCGATTGGCTCTCATGGCGTGAACTGTAATCAGTGGCAAAACCAACTTGAGCATGATTGTTTAAAGACAACGACATTAGTATCCCAAAAACTTAAGACAGGATACGCTCTCTTTTTCCTCGTTTTCATATAGAAAACACTCAAACAGGCGCAATTAGAGACATAAGCGCGTTTTCATAGATACCAATTTTTAAACTGATAAATGCAAAGTCTACTCTTCGTAATTCTTTTCATGAGCAAATTACCGATGTAGGAAGACACAATTTAGTAGAAGCAGTCCATCTAAATTTTTTTCTGGTGAAGTTAACTACAAGTTTTTATTGTCAGTAGTAAACATATGGATTCATTTGTGAGTGGTAACTGTCATTTTCTCAAAATGTCTTCGATATGGGCATTCATGCTCAACTTAAGGCAAAGAACCTGGAATTATGGTATCCAAGTTCTCTTATTAGGGTGCTTCTGTATGGACGGATCACCTATGCAAATCTATAATATCAAGAAATATGTTGACAAATTCTTGATAGATGATTGCAATAGCTCTTGTTAGTTAAAGTCAGAGAATCGTACTTGGAAGAATAACTAGCTCATTGCTTACAGTGGCGTGAATTCATTATCGACGAGTTTGAAGCTACCAGCGTCTGTCGAAGACCTATTTATCTCTGAAAACTCTTTCCCATGGTTTCTCCCCTCACGCTGATGGAGAAGGTACGAACTTCTTGATTATTGCATTGTAAAGTAGGAAATTGCGAACGATTAAATCTCCGGTTATAAAAACAATTGTGTCGTGCTATTCATCAGCGCACCCTAAACTTGCTCCAGTAACCCATATCTATACTCTGTTTGTTGATTGTCACTCTCTTTTCTTGTGTGGCTGTCCCAAATACCCTTCATTTTTGTGTTGAACTAGGTAAAAGATATTTCCAAAATAACGTAACCCCACAACCGTAAAAGTAGACCTTTTACATATCAAAATAGTCACGAGGTGTACTTCGACATTAGTTTCAACGCCACAATTTTATCGGTATCTAGACGATTTCAATGAAAAGGCAGTATTTTCGACGTTAGTTTCAACGCCACAATTTTATCGGTATAAAGATGATTTCAATGAAAAAGCAGTATTCAAGGATGCTGTAATTGGCAAATAATTTAACTGCAGGCAAGTAATTACCATGACGCTGCCAAAACTATGGTAAGTTTTAATAAGTAATAACTAACTCAATTGTGATGACTAAATTCTGGATGGATAGGCGGGAAAAAATACACTGATCTCTTCAGTGTATCTGACTGAGCGGTAGAAGACCTCACAAGGCTGACGCAAAAGTGACCTTTCATTGTTAAAAAGTTTGCAAATATCCTTTGTAAGAAGATTTTCACTTATATCGTTGTTATTCCACTTTAAGGCTTACTTCTCCATTCTTCACCACGTAACATTTCTTTATACCTAGTTTACAACGACCTATTCTAGTTGGGAACGACATGGAAGGTGAAAAAAAATTTCCGAACTTTTTCCTTCGCAAGTTGAACATAGATATAGCTTAACTCAAAATGTTGTCAGAATATAGGCAGGGAAAGCCTTTTTGGGTGCACAACGTGTAAATAGTTCCTTATGTCAGGGTGACGAAAAGTATCGTGGAAGCCCATCACCAGTGCCTATGGGAAAGTGGAAGTCAAAGCTGACTCTCTAAATCATCTTGAATTGTTTTAGACAAATTTCACGTTGATCAAAAATCTACAATCGCCCGTCATTTGAAATTGATTGTGGAGAAGAAAAAACTATGTAAACAAACTATACATGAGTTCAGTTTAAGGTCGTTTTCAAGGAATTGTGCGCCACTTACACGTAATGAACGGAAAGTTTCTCCATCGCATTGTGATATCCTGAAAACCGGAATCTGTGCGGCAATTATTGCGCTCAGTGCCGTGTTCGGAATAATATGAACCTTCTAAGCTTCAGCTTCTGAGCCACAAACAGTTATCGAGGTGTGGTTTTGCGACCGTTCCCTATAGAGCAGGAGAAATTATCCATTATGACCTATTGAGTTCCGTTTAAACGATCATAACAAGGAAATGATGCCTTAAAACGGAAACATCACTTGAAATTTGAGGGCGCCTTCATGGAAAACTGGTCGACAGAGAACGTCTAGTTCTCTTGAACAACAATACCCGATTAGACCTTGAAAATCTAAGCGCACAGGAGTTGAATGGTTCTAGCTATTAAACATTTTCTCGGCCACCATACTAGGTACTGTTCGTGCCTGTTACCGTCCATCTACCACTTCATGCACCTTAACAGGCTCCAACTGGAAAGTTGCTCAACGGCCAGGTCACTACTGAAAATTTTTTCAATGAAGTCGTCCTTTTGGGCAGGCAACATAGAAATGGTTATCATTAATGGTCAAGTACAACTGATAGAAATGGTCAAAAGATTTGAATTACGCTGTCAGAATTCGTCTCGCTCAAGATTTCTGTTTACGCTACCGTTATGTCCTCGTTTGAAGATTCGTCTGATTGCAGTGATTCTTATAAGTATTGATATAGTAATATATCACATAAATTGTACTATTTCAAGGTCACCAAATAAGCTGGTCACTTTGCTGCACTAATTCACAGTATTTGAAGAGGCTAGACGACTGCTACAGAATTCTTGCGATTGATAAACTTTTTTGAGAGAGTCTTTGTAAGAAGATAATGAGTTTTATCATCCTGCTGAAGATCTTTATGGAGTTATTATAACGATGCAATACTTTGAGTTGAGGAGATACTTGTGTAGATAAAGGCAAGATCAGGTGACGTATGAGTAATAATCACACGACACACCTAAAGTTAATGAAGCACGACTCCAGCGCATCCTGTCGCCGTAGTAACACTACCATTCCATGAACAGCTATCTGCTTTTTCTCTTATTTTCTCTATGAAGAAGGAATATTCACTAGGCAATTAACTGGAGAGGGAAGTCAGCACAATTACACGTAATGGTCAGAGTTTCTACTTAACGATCTCAAACATAGACTACATCACATCTGATCGTTTTTGTGTTAATTTCAGTGTGGAACATACATCAGGCAGAAGATGGTGAATGCTATTAATACGCGCAGAATGATTTTTCCCATGTTTTTGTCGTGAGAAAGGAACACTTCCATTTTGTTCTACTCGTGGTCAACCTAACAGGACGTTCTCATAGAAAAAGCGCTTTACTGTGCTCAACATTTCTGCTCCTCTCCTTCTCCAGAGCCGGCAATGATCCGTTTCAAAAGATCACCACAGATGGTCCTCGCAGTGTCGATCATCGTATAACCATCGAGTTGATTATGATAGAGTGGAACAGTGCACAATGAAGTTAGCTCACTCGGTGGTGCCATTGAACCACTCGCTAGCAAAAGAAGCAACATTTGACTGAATGTATTTGAGTTAAGCTCGCGTGCCTCACAAGCTATAGAGCGAGCTATAGTGTGATCGTGGTGTTCAAAAAAAGTGAGGAAATGGGAATACAACTTCAAGAAGCTCTGTTAGCAATCACCTTTCTGTCTTTCAGATGCATATCGATTGGCCCAAGTATAATTTATTTAAGCATTTCTAGTATCGGATTTGTTCGGTAATGCAAGCTTCAGGGTTTCAGAGGATAATGTCGTTGGTCTGAGGTTATACATAGTTTAATTCATTACGATCATCACAACCCATTCATCTCTACTTCACACCATCTTCGCGTCTCATTGATCGTATCCCTGTTTGCGGATTATATATGCTCACCATTCACCACCACAGTCGCTAATCCGTGTATTTTTTTCGCCTTACAAACCGGTATTTTGACAAAATGAAGGGCACGGTCGTCTATTGCCCAGTCTTACGGCCTCGGTTCGGTTGTCAAACGTAGCGTCGACCGCGATTTCCGGCGTATTGACTCATTCCACCCTCACTCTCCTCATCTCATCGCCATCGTTTCATGGCGATTGTAATGTACTGTATCAGATCTTGTAACATCTTGTATTAAATGACCATTTCATCGTAAATATTCCATGATTCACGCTCAGCGGAACGTTTCGGCTGCTTTTTATTCGACTGTTTATAGAAATTCGGCACCGATATTGGCGTGCTTTGATTTATTGCGTGGACAGTTTAGCATAATCGTTCGTCGTTCGGCGCTCGCTCACGTATGTTGTTGTCAGAGTAGTCTTTGTTATTCCTGAATCTATTGATTTTAGTAATTTTCTATGAATTGGCGTGCCACTGCTTGCTCACAACTGGTCATAAGCTACAGCTATTTTGTCTTCAAAAGTCGCGTTAACATTTATGAGGGGAACAAAAAGTGTAGCGTTCCAACGAACCGAACTTTGTACAGAAAGGATAATTGGTTGGCCCAAATTCACATAAGATATGCACGGTGAGAGATTTTCTATTGATGAATCATTTACGGCGTTTCATCGCATATTTTTGTTCGCTTTTTCGGTTTGATTTCCCGCTGCAGCCTGCTATTATAAAGTTTTCTAGCCGGAAGTTTGAATTTAATATAAGTTGGAGTGGCCATGATGCAGACTGAACTCTGATATGCTTTGCAATTCTATATCCAGAAGCTTTGCCGATCTTAGAGAGAGAAGAGACATGATTGAATTTGGGCTGTCGAAATAGCGACCGTGCGTGCCTCACTCATGGCAATTATTAACAAATTGTGTACAATATACCATAGCAGTGTGAAATGCTCATTCATTCATTATCTCTTAGCTGGATACGACCACTACTGGTGTTCAAGTCTACTGCGGCGGTAAATGCAGGTCTTCTTAATTTCACTTCATTAAGAGGTGGAGAGTTTGAGTAACGTCGCTATTTAGCCATCCAACGAAACATTCCGCTTGCTGCTTGATGTTCAAAGATTCCGTGGTCATAATTCCTACTTTAATCTTCCTAAGCTTCAAAAACAAAAGAGCTTTCGAATTTTTTTACAATCATTATTTAACATGTTTTTATCTGACGCATCACTTCGTAGTCCAATTTTGCATTCAGTTCGCATGTTCAGAATTTCAAAAATTGAATCGTTGATTCAAATGGGACAATTTCGGCACTTTTTCAATAACACATTTCCAACAAATGAATGCTTGTGCACTTTTTATTCTCACAATGGCTGGGATCCGTCATTTCGGCAATGCTTTATGAGTTACGATTTTTCAATGAAATCTCGAAGAATTCTGCTTTTGATTTTCCATCCCCTTTTATGATATTCGTAGATAGCACTATGAACTCACCGAAGAGCTTTGAGTGTCAAAAATGTTGGTAAACAATGAGCTGACACGAAACGAAAGAAAAGTAATTGTGCATAGGTGCCATAGGCGGCTTCACGTTCGTGATTTAAATCTTCGTTTAAAAATCAAGGCAATATAATTCACTCTGAGCACCGTTACATATGATAGCCAGTCAACGAATTCATTTGGTACTGAGCACATCTAACGAATTCTTTCGCTGCTGAACAAATTTAACGTAAAGAAATTTTCTTGCATATAATATCTACCTGCGGGCGCCGTGGCCTAGTGGTTGTGATGCTCGTTGCGGCGCACGCGGGCCGATCTTCACCTTTTCCTCATTCCCCACAACACTCTCCGGCGAACAACAGCGAACGCCTTTGTGGAACGCCACAGCCAGACTGTCCTCGAATTTGCAGAGAGACGTGCTTGGCCAGTTTCCTACGGCGTTCAAGAAGAAGACGAAATAAGAAACAAACGATTAAAAATAAAAATGCTGGAATTAGTGCGATCTGCAGAGTAAAAAAAACACACACACATAAACATAAGTGTGAAGGCGGATCGAACAAAAATAAAAAAAGTGGTGATACTTCTTACTTGGTTAAAGGGTCCGTTTTCGCACGTCATGCGGACCCCAACACATATTTTTTAAATTTTTATTTGACTCGCAATCGTCGTCCACGGTTTTGATTTGGTTCAAGCATGGCAAAGAGTGCGAGTTTCATAATGTGTTTGTAAAACATCGGGAGCTGCGAGTATAGTTGATTAATATTATTTATAAACACGTACGCCCAGCGTGTGGGTGGTCGTTTATGGAGACAGGTGTATTATCGTGGAGTCCACTCTGGACTTCTTTTCGCCCATCTGCCATCTATTTGTCTTACTATATAGTCGTACTCGCGTATAGAGCCAGAAACAAGCCTACAAACGAGTTTAGCATGAACTTCTATTTTGATTTTCAAATAAAATGCTAGATTATCTGGTTTTATATTTGACACTTGCAGTTTCCTTTTTTGTATAAATCCATATAGTTGGAAGTACCACTGATATAGAGCTGTCGTCGACAAGTCATTTGGCTAACGCACATATTCGCATGGAGAATGTTTCGTTCACCATTCAAGTCATGGAAATGTCTTAAACAGACAACTCCACACTTCTCTTAGTGAACTTCACAGATAGTATGATCGTCTGCTGATGATTTTTTTTTGCGATTCTTTGCTGACAAGCACAATCATTTTGTTATGGCCTCTTCTTATCTTCTGATTTTCATGCAGTTCAAACAGTATTTGGGAGACCCGTCATCAATCGCCCACCTTCGTAATCTGCGCTTTTCCATCTCATATGATTCCGAAGCAATCATTTCGACGTCTTGTTGACGTATTCATCATTTATAGTGCCTTGTGGAATATCACGTTTTTCATACGTCGTCGCCATGGTCATGAATGACATATGAGTTTCCTTTCAATTCATTGAATGTTTTCATTTATTGTCCATAGATGTTGTCCAGAATCCAGTATATTATAAAGCGTTTTTCACGATTTGAAGTTTGATTTTTTTCAACGAAGAGTTTGGTAACAACTCAGTAACAGTCAATAAAAATGATGACAATCAATAGGGCAGCAAATATTTGATTCTGCTCATTTATTCTTCTGTTTGCCTTCACTCAAGTCGTTCTCTTCTTCGTTTACAGAGAGATTCTCGGTAAGACTGCGTCTCCACCTCTCAATCGTAGTGCATGTTTGCTTCCCAGAGACGCCAAGTGGCTTATTACTCTCTCACAAGCTCTATTCTCCTTCTCTTTATCTATCTAGCTCACCACATTCTAGAGGTATGGATGCTTATAATGTCCATGCTTGATTCAACACTCGTTAGAATTTCGCCTTCTACAAGCTACCTTTTCTGACCCCTAATTCTATTTCCTTTTCGGAAATGAACAATGGAACAATCCTTTCGAGAGCCTAATGGATCTAAAGGCCGATTTCGGTTCACATAAATATCGCGCTTCAATCGAATAGAAAATAGGTGTTCGAAATATTTCAACTTGTTCTAGATCGCGGGCATAGTATACTGGGTAACTTAATTTAGTGAATCCCGAAGTTTTTTTTAAGGCATTATGTATTTTATTCGATAGCTAATCGTAAACAGATTAAAATAGGGGACATGGAGGCAGAAGCGACGTTTTGCGCACTTCAATTTTTGAAAGCGTTTTTGAGAAAGCTCTTTGACCGTTAATTTGCCTAACGTTCATGCATCATTTCTATCATATCGATATGATAAATTATGTCAATAAATGGAATTTGCGAATAGAAAAGTATTCGGACTGAAAGATGAGAATCGACAATTGATTTTTTTTCAGAACACCTATGAATATTTCATGAACTGTGATTCATCGGGAGTCTTTTGCGATGTTTATCTAAAAAAAAGTATTTATTCACGTCAAAGTTATTAATCCATAGCGTCATAAGCTTGTTCATTCGTTAACTGACCGTTATTTCTTGATTACCTGATTATTTCAGAAGTTCGAAACTATATAAATATTTAGAATAGAGGTTTCGTATGAAAATCTATAAGTTAATTTCCTGCCTGGAATTGAGTGCTTCTGTACGGAGATTCGGACCTATGCACTAAGATGTTGACAGACATTTTGTGATCTGATAATTCTTTTCTAATCTAATCATGCCAACTTTGCAACCATGATCCCCAAGAGCTTCGTCCTCGTCTACCTAACCATGAATAAGGCAACTTGATGGTTCACTTCTTTTTAAAGTTTCGCCACAATCTTGTTAGAGAGTTATCAGACTATAAATTTGACAAATTTGGTTCGTGTTACATCCAATTCCAAGAAAGTCATCAGTGCAGAATTATTAGTATCATGAAAGTGCTGTTCTTTTTCGCAAATAAAATAAGAATAAAAATCGGACCGAGTAAAATGTTCGTCTTCGACTTCTCTATGTAAGGGGTAGAAACCCGAGGAAGTGACAGAACGAAAAGGCACCCGCGCCATCGACGAGGCTGCAAGGGCGAAGCACGCGTACTGCACTGTATAAGTGCTCATATCAGATCACATGCATGGCTCAAAAATAACTATCAGACATATTGAAATTCGAGCACAGTCTTAATAAACACTCGAAACGAAAGGCAAATAATATGATAACTGCTCACAAAAGTGCCCATTTTTTCCACTTCGGACCTCTGTAATTCACCGAACTCATGTTTCGACGTGATGGTGTTGAAAAGAATTTCCGAATTTGTCAGGTGAGCTGGTAATACATTATTTGAACAGACAACACGATGTTGCTACACGGACACTGCCATTGATCGCAGCCTTCCCTTTCGATGGACTGCGGCTAGTTATGAATCGCTGAATGCTCAGTGACAACACTCCTTTCAGTGATTCTCAAAGGCGTCATGTTTACTACTTTTCCCTCTTCAGTCACGTCGTGTCCTTTGATAATTAGTTTTCGTGTTATTATTCTTAGAAATCGTAGAATTCGTGATTAACTCTTAACTCTCGAGATGACGCTCATTTTTCATCTGATAAGGATATGACTTATTTTGAGCCATAGGTCTAGTGCTATATAGGCGCCTATTTCGTCCTATTGGGACTCATTAGTGGCACCCTCCCTCGGTTCCGTCGATCCCTTGAGGTTGAATAATCCTCTAAAGGAATCGGCGCCGAGTAAAAACTAATCACCCAAAGTCGGATGATGGTCTTACCTGACTTTGTGGTGACCGGCAGTCGAGCTTACGGCTTTTAAAATGAACTATACTTCTGCTATCGACTGCTTTTTTACAGACCCGCTCAAAATGATTTAATCTGATAAGGATATGACTTATTTTGAGCCATAGGTCTAGTGCTATATAGGCGCCTATTTCGTCCTATTGGGACTCATCAGTAGCACCCTCCCTCGGTTCCGTCGATCCCTTGAGGTTGAATAATCCTCTAAAACAAAGAAAGTCAGGTAAGACCATCATCCGACTTTGGGTGATTAGTTTTTACTCGGCGCCGATTCCTTTAGAGGATTATTCAACCTCAAGGGATCGACGGAACCGAGGGAGGGTGCTACTGATGAGTCCCAATAGGACGAAATAGGCGCCTATATAGCACTAGACCTATGGCTCAAAATAAGTCATATCCTTATCAGATTAAATCATTTTGAGCGGGTCTGTAAAAAAGCAGTCGATAGCAGAAGTATAGCTCATTTTTCAGTTAATGCTGATAAGTTCTTTATCATTAGAATAGTTGAAGGTAAGCGTTTTTAAAAAATGAGAGCTCGCTTTGTCTTCCAGATAGACTTACTTACGTGTTTATTAATTTATAGATTCTTTTTTCAGTTTCAAAGTTGTCTGGAAGTACTTCACAAAAAACTGCAGACAAAATGTGAATTTTAAATACCAATGCCACTAAGAGAGCAAGCGCCATGCTTCATCAAGGAGCATCATATACGGTGGAACGAAATCTCATTCGCTTGACTGCTTTCCCTTCCAAAATGCGATCCCAGATGAAGGAAAGAAGATGTCACTACGCTCCAGCGTTTCAGAATATCATCGTGGCGGAATGATAAGAAATGCATCTTGTTGACAAAGGCCTTTAAACATTGCGGACTTTTATTTCAATTAACGGAACTCATTATAACTTAGATTTGTTTATCTTAAACTGAAGGTCACCATTTTTTCACACCAAAGGCATTGGAACTGCGTAGTGCCGTCGCAAATGTATTAGGATGTAATTATTCCATCAGTGTTTCCCATCGGAAATATCGATATAACTAATAACGTTTGATTAAAAAATATCTCATGCTGCTTTCAGTTCCACGTGTTTTATCATAAATGATGTATCCAACCTGTTTCATGTGACTATTTTTGAAAAAAGATTATTATGATTCTGATCTGTCAACAATGCAATTGCCAGATTTTGACGTGATCATTGAAGAACGATTGGTATGTCTATCATATTCTGATATCCATTTAATCCTGATATTCTTTGAAACAACGTACGTCTCGTTTCACATCCATTAACTTTTTTGAGAAATGTGAAGGTAGCCTTTACCGCTCTCCATTTATCATCCTTTATGTTTTGATAGCTCAGTAGAGAATGTTCATTGAGTCTATCAATCCAAGTTGCATCACTTAGTTCACTGGAACATCGAATAAGCTGATGCAGTAACAAATGTATTGACTAATTCAATGTAGAATGCTGACTGAGACACAGTCAACCAAAACTTGGGTTATTCGTCTTTTATGCTTGAATAGTACAATATTGACAAATTAGTGATGATAGCAGCGTTCAACGTGAGCATGAAAGCCTAAAAGTAGCAAGGTATCACTGCTGCAAGACGTGAATGGCCTAGTTGTGAATAATCTAGTCACTGGTTACAAGAGCGAAATGGGGCGGAAGTATTAGGTTGTAGAAAAAGTTCTGCCTTTTCTTCAAATACATAGAAAAATTTATTTGTGCACCAATTAAGCTCAAACGAAAAATAACTTCATAGTCGAAGTAACGTCCTGAAGATGTCAAATCGTCGTTTTATCATAAGCAAACTCGTCAGTCAACATCCGGTAACTTATCGATGGATCTTCTTCAAATCAACTGACGACTGCTTGATGATCGACTTCTCGTGAACATCCCCACTTGGTTTGGCGGCCAACCGGTCTCCTTCTTCACGGAATGTTTTGAACCATCACTGAGCTGTACGAATATCGCTAATTTCGTCACCATACGCCTTGCAGATTTGTCGATGAGCCTCATAAGCGTTCACGCCCAACTTTTAGTTGAAAGGGAACAACAGACGAAATTCTTTCTTAGACAGTTCCAGTCTGAAGACTATATAGGCGACTATATAGGATATATTGTTCGATGCTCGAGAAAACGAGCTTCCTGATGAGCTTGAAGCCGCACAAAATACATGTGTAAAAATCAGTTTCTCAGGCAATACAAGAGAACTTTTTCTGCAACCTATTACAGTAATAATCTCGGAATAGCGACCGACTAAATACCGACTGCATACCGACTTCAAAGAAATACTGCTACCGTAGAAAGTACCGCTCCCAGGAAGTGGTTTTATGGTTCTAAAGGTTGGCTAACAATGAGATTGCAGTCAATTTCCAGTCATTTTCGAGGAAAAAGCATGAGCGACCTCCGACGATATAATCTACAGATAAGAATTTGGCTTTTCGAACGTCATGATAATGGTATTAAAAGACGTATAATGAAATCCTCATCACTAAGCGTTCTAAATCGCAATTACACTGTGCAATAAAGGAATCATCCATCTTTATTTGCTTTCCACCGTACATAATCTTTATAAGCTGATCAACTTTTGATTTATTTGCTCTCCGTTCTTTCTACCAACCACGCAGAACTGTTTAAGTATCGTCTACGCGTCTCTACGACAAGAATCTTTGGATATGATAGGAATTTTCTATCAAGACGTAAGTCTTCGCTAACAATCAAGCTAACTCATCGTTACTTGCTAGTTGTAAGTAGCTACAGGTATCTCATAATCTCTTTCAACTTCATTTCTTTTTGAATAATAGAAAGGGGCTGTGGGAAGTCGTACTATAGTGGCCAAGTAATGGTAAAAATTGGCTAGAAAATTAGTAAGAAATATTTATTGAACTAAGTCTTTATTTCACAAACACTGAGAAATCATCACGTCTTTCCATGCTTGTCTCGTCCTTAATAATCGGCAAGTTCAGAATGGTACTGCAGGCTGGCGATTTTATTACATATTGTACCACATCGGGTTTTATTACGTATATAAATAAGTCTTAAAGTGTGCTCTTCCGGCAGGGAAACCTCGTACACTATTGTAAGTGTGGTCCATGCTATTTGATATGTGTAACAAAGCGTTTTCGAATAATTTCACAGCTTCTGATAAATATCTGATATTTTCTCTGTGTTTACTGGGGACAAGTGATCTTTGGTGTGGGTAGTTTCATTGAGGTGTTATGAAATTTGAAGAAAACTCTTCCCAAAATATGAATACCCTCGAAAGGGACGTGCTTAGGAAAAATGTGGCCAAGGAGACGTTCTTGTTCATACCTCAGCAGCACCACTGATTCAGTGTTTTTCAATGCTTTCATATTATCATAATTAAGTATCCACCAAAACCCACGGCCAGTTATCGTGTGTAATTTAGTGACTAGAAATGCCCAGCCACTCGACAGGACCGTTGGCTCGGTGATGGTCCAGGTTGAATAGACTTTTGAACCTTCCGCCATCGTCAAACTGATCATGCGCCTGTCTGAGAAGGTAAAAACACTCAGTAAATAGCTGGCCCACAGTATGTCATGAATTAACTAGAAGAAATCGTACTGTAACTTGAAGGAACTAATCGTGGATGGGTAGACGAAATAATAAGATGTTGTCTAATTATGGGCGCTGGTGTGCTTCCAACAACGCATGCAACAGTGATATTATTCTTAATTAATCCCAAACTTGGGATAAGAGTGTGTTATTCACGCTAGAATGCGGCGCTGCTCTATTCTTAATGTACTTATATGGATTTTCTTGCACTTATGGCTTCACAAATATCGATGTCTGAGGAGACCATTCTGCTACTGTGCTTACAGCAAGATACAACATTAGTGGCATTTTGAGGATGTGAGATATCGAGGCAGGTTTCTTGCTAGCTGGTAGTCTTTTCCGGAAACTTTTGTATTCAGAAATTCACACATCATCATTGATATGAGAGAAATTCACAACCTTTTGTCTCAAATACTCTTAATGCGAAGACTCGAGTATGCTCACGTGATTCATTTGAATGTGTTTTGCAAGGACACTTTGACTTTGTAGTATAAGTGCTTTTGGCTGAAGGATGTATCTTATCTGTACATCTCATCTCAACACACCTCATCGAACACCTCAGTCCAAACACACATTATCAAACATCCCACTCTATCTCAACGTACGGGCTGACTGCCTACCCACAGTATAGTTGATATCAGTGTAAGTATCAACAATCTTCATGAGCAAATGGCAACGAATTTAGAATCAGATAGGAGCCCGCGTAGGTCTGCATGCTCGGAACAGCACCACCATTGATGACAATTGCTCTAGGGAGAGATGAATGGAAAATATACGGGGCTCGCACTGCCAGCGAAGACGGACCATCCAAACAAGTAATCAAGGCAGGTATCAATAGCGACCAGTACATGCATGTAAATTATCGACGACCTCAACTGCATGCTTCATCTGTTGTGCAGCCTGTATCACCTGTTTCCTATCGTTCACTGCTCGTCGAGTAACTCGAGCGGACGCCGGTAAAACTTCCATTTTCCCTGTCTTGTGCAAGAGCAACCCTGTGGGTCCACCTCAATGTAGGAATTCCTCTAGCATCCCATCTGGGATTTTCCTAAAGTACTGTTAATTTTGGACCAGTCATCTTCCTGCTGTGCGTTTGACATCACAACAAATCCGGCCAATTCTTGTCAATCATGCATTTTTACGGTCCATCTCATGCAATAAATTTGACACGTCTTTTAATCTCTCACGCAGCCATGAATTTCCAAAAGTAAGCGTTGTTAATGGGCCTCTTTCTCCCACTAAAACAATAATTTTCTAGAGTTTCGGAGGTTCGTCCTCCTCATCAGTGACCCCCGCCCCACATTCAGCTCTGCACTGAAGCAAGGAGGGGCGTACGTGGTGATGGCACAGTGTACTGTGACACTGTACCATCACCACCTCTCAGTCGATAGATCTTTGCTGTTAGATCAAAACTAATTCAAAAGATCGACTGTTTTTGAAACCCCCAAAAAACATTCAATATAATTCCAAAAAAGAACGATTTAAGCTCAAAAAGGGGTTGGTACGCCAGGGTCATACACCGGTGTTTCGGAGGTTCGTCCTCCTCATCAGTGACCCCCGCCCCACATTCAGCCCTGCATTGAAGCGAGGGAGGCGTATGTGGTGATGGCACAGTGTACTATGACACTGTACCATCACCACCTCTCAGTCGATAGATTTTGCTGTTAGATCAAAACTAATTCAAAAGATCGACTGTTTTTGAAACCCCCAAAAAACATTCAATATAATTCCAAAAAGAACGATTTAAGCTCAAAAAGAGGTTGGTACGCCAGGGTCATACACCGGTGTTTCGGAGGTTCGTCCTCCTCATCAGTGACCCCCGCCCCACATTCAGCCCTGCAATGAAGCGAGGGAGGCGTATGTGGTGATGGCACAGTGTACTATGACACTGTACCATCACCACCTCTCAGTCGATAGATTTTTGCTGTTAGATCAAAAGTAATTCAAAAGATCGACTGTTTTTGAAACCCCCAAAAACATTCAATATAATTCCAAAAAAGATTGATTTTGATCTAACAGCAAAAATCTATCTACTCAGAGGTGGTGATGGTACAGTGTCATAGTACACTGTGCCATCACCACATACGCCTCCCTCCTTGCTTCAATGCAGGGCTGAATGTGGGGCGGGGTCACTGATGAGGAGGACGAACCTCCGAAACACCGGTGTATGACCCTGGCGTACCAACTCCTTTTTGAGCTTAAATCATTCTTTTTTGGAATTATATTAATTTATTGACAGTCATAGCTTGTCATGGCATAATCAACCTTCGTCATCGTAATGTCTGACAATTCTCCGTCGTTCTAAGTATCAATCTTTGCTTTAATTTCATTTACGTCGTGGGGTTTCCCGGTTAATTCGTACTGAAGGCTCAGTGCCTTACGAAATGAATCATTTCACGTCTCATTATATTTCCATATTTTCAATTCGTACTGAACACTATGTCAAGATTCCTTTGAACGCCAGATATTTCATCAGAAATCACCACAGCTTGCGCAGACATCAAAGACTACAATACTCGACGTTTTTGATAATTTAGTTTCTATTTTCATTCAGAACTCATTTCCTATCTGCTTTATTTCAGATACTTATTTACTTTTGTGATTTGACTAATCGTAGCTAAAATCAATAAGCAATCAAAACGATCACATAGTAGTAATACTTGTTAGTTCACTGTCTTCGATATGACGACAACACACATCGGCGCCTTGTTGGAAAAATAAGCGGTGGTGAAATCCTTCTTAAAATTTTCATTGAAGAATTCACAGTTCTCAGTGCTTTGTCGGAGGGTCTTCGTAGGATATAAAAGTAAAACATCAGCAAAAATACTATAAATTCTGAGTTCATGCCGACAAAAGGATTTGATGCGCTTGTTGAGCCACAGAATAGCACGTCGAAGTGAATGGGACTGGAATTCGGTGATGAATGGGACTGAAAGTCGATGAATGAGAAACCTTCGTGACACTGACAGCCAGAAACTCGTTCAACGAATCTTACTTCTAACCCGTGACCAGTCGCTCCAATTCGCAGTATTTCAGTCATACGCATTCATCAGAAATGTTCATTCGATTAAAATGTCTTGTGCATATTTTTCAGTACTGCCCGTCGTTAAGTTAATATTGAGACAATGCTTTTGAATACTAACTACTTATATGACATCATAATATAGTAAACGTGCATGAGCTTGTTTAACACCTTTTGGAATTTTTCTTTGGTTAGTTCTGCTTGAAATGGCAACATACACACAAATATAAATCCCCACATTTCCTAACTTTATCCATTTTCGTGTGCATACCGAAACTATGGCTGCACAGGTTCCATCTACCGTCCTAAACGAATGCCATTCGACGTTCTTGGTGTTTTGATTCTAGCAACTAACCTGCGAAGATGATGGTGGACGTAGAGATGCAAACGTGTTTCTATTCCGTTCGAAAATTTACTCTTAGAGTGAATTTTTGAACGCACCACCCATTTTTCCACCAAGCTTATAGAGAGACTAGGTCTTGTTGGATTAGTTACAAAATCAAGTCGATGATCACGTGGGCAACAATTATGTTGCCTTACGATATATATATTTCTTATTTCTTTAGCGGTTTTTTATGAATTTATTCTAGTTTATTCTTATTTTGTTATCTAAATCAACGCCACAAATGGCCTCCGTTCTAATAGTAACCTAACCACAAGGTAGTAAATTTTTCCCTAGTCCTTTACAAGGACAACCATTGAGAATAACCTCAGAACGCTTTACTGTGGGCTTCTCGTATAACATGGGGATGATTTTGTCGAACGGATGAGATGTTAATTAGTTTGAGATTATTCTTTAATCAGAATAGCTCTGAACTCTTCGTGAGGAAGAAGCGCTCCCTTAATTGACTACCGATATAATCATTTGATGAACCAGTTTCTTAAACGATGGGAAGATCCCACCAAACCACCATTAATTCATTATACTTGAAAGACCTGATATGAATCTTCTTTTTCCTCCAACGACGTGTTTCCCGAGCCGTGATGTTTCTTTCCTCCTTGTTGTTCTTTGAATTCATGTCACATGAAAGTTTCTCGTTCGTGTACTTTTGTCTTGTTATTCTTGTTATCGTCATTGTCATGAAAAACCAAGGTGCTGTTGAATGTTTGAAACTGATACTGGAAAGACTTCTCAAAAGGTCATAATCAAAGGGTACAGTCAATTTTACAAAGACTATGTTCCGTTTCATGAGGTTTTTTGCGTCTTTTGCTGTGAACATTAGACATTTCTACTGCACAAGACGAAGTCGTCTGTCACGATGGAAGTGAGGCATCAGACAAGCCCTATCAGGAGATGATAGTAGATGCCAGCTTATTGATCTAAATACTATTAACCACTAGAATTTTGATGATTATCGCCAGCATGGTTGCGTGTGGCACAATCTTTAGAGGTGTTTGCGATAAAATGTGCACGTGACTCGTGCTAGTATTCTCCCCATGGGTTAACCAGGCCTTAGGAGACACGAAAATAGAACAAGAGGATAAAAATCTTAGCTTGATACATTGGTACTCCACCGCAAGTCATTGAATCGGACAAATGTACTTTTAACCACCTCTGCGCGACTTCGTCAAAAAGTCAAGTTCATGCCTATCGCTTATGAATTGATCAACGACGAAAACTTCATTTACTATCCTTTTATCGAATAATTTTACAGGAACTCGTTTAGGTGAACGCGATTGGTTCCTTTTTCTCCTTATTAGAATTCACACATCACAGTGAATTGATTCACTGGCTCAGCAGTGTATGATTTATGATCGGCCAACTAGCTAAAAATTCAACGTGTTCTCCAAGTGTTCCTAATTCGATTTACCGTTATAGTCAAGTAAATAAACAATGAAGTATTGGGAACTCCTGCTTAGTAGCATAAGAAAATCACTACCAATGACTTCTAATACCTATCTACGCCCTGCATTGGAAATAAAACTCTTCATTGGCAAAAAAAATTAGAATTAAAGAATATTAATCTGAAAGCTGTTTATTCACTGATTGCTTCCTTACGGTTAAATCCACGCTCCTCTTTGCAAAAGTCCTCTTGTAGAAGTTTTCTTTTCCTTTTTTCCTAGTCTTCCTTTTTTCTTTTTTGCTCTCATGATTTCTTTCATTTCTCATATTTGTGTTCATAACCACTCAGAAGAAAACAGGATGTTTATGAAATCTATAGAAAAATGAATCACAACTTTTATTGAGTGCGGAGATCAATTTTTGAGCACGATTTTGAACTAGAAATCAGGAAGTAATACGAACTAGTGCAATAGTCAGTGATTATTCAGCAACCTCTACGGTGTAGCCAGAGAAGTCGAAGATCAGCAACTTGTCTTCAGCTTTAGTTTTCACTGTATTCAATCCTTCTAATCAGTAAAAATTTTTCATGTGTCAACAGGTGGAGTTACTCTAAGAAAAAGAGTTAAAAGCAGTTACTGTGGAAAAATAGTAGACTAATCAATTCGTTTTAAATGAGCGAAGTTTAATAGAAATTTATTGGTTACATTCATTAGTGAACTTTGAGTAGAAAAAAGTTTTTTGTCTTGCAAATCCAGATCATTTTCTATGGTCTAATTCTCCATCCTTGCGATAAACTTAAATCTTGTCATCCTCTCATGTATTTCCTTTTACATTCTCTCCATTGAAATAAATTAAGTTTAACAGGGCACTTGAGCAGGGTATTTGACGTTAATTTTTGAAATTACAATCTCTCAGGAAAAAGAAGGCAATGTTGAGTTCTCTATGCATTACTTCCGTTCAACGGTACTCTTGTCCGCCAAGACCGTTTTTTCGCGTAGAAATGAATAGTTTCGCAACTTTTTGTTACGTTGTTGTATTTCTCAATCACTCATTCCGTGCCGTATTACATTGTTTAGAATATCTGTATTCCACTATGAAAATGTGCATTCAACCCATTCAACAGCTCTCTCTCTCCTCTATCATGCAATTTGCGGAAGTTCCTCACCTAGAGAAGGAGAAACGCATACCTCATGTTCTGAGCGTTCCCTTGCAATTTATTAGAAGATTTCTGAGTTTGTCCTACTAGTCTTTGTTGACTGCCTTGCTATCATCGAATCAGTTCATTTTCGGCTTATTCAACGTAGAGCCATAATATGAATTAGAGCAAGAATTCATCACAAACTTTTAGTGCCCACTAGAATGAAAAACTGCGATGAGGAGCGAAAAGCGACAGGACGACAAACTTCCACTAGAAGTTGTCCCGGAAGGTGAGCTCTTGTTGTTTTCCTTGTTATTCAAAAAACAGTTGTGTTCATTACTGTCCTAGTCACTAAATTTTTTGAATTCGATAAATTTTTTCTTGTTATCTCAATTATGATATTATTTTTGTGTTGCAACCCTAAGTCATTCGTTTGCGGTGCGTAGCTGAAGAGAAATCTATTTAAGAGAAGATCAAAAGATTATATATTTTCAAGATTGTTCACTTTGGTTGAATATTTATTATATACTGTGAAGGTCAACATTTTTCCTTTTGCCAGAATAAATTCCAAATTCTGATTGAATATCACATGCAAAACATCAAAACGCAATTATTACCTCAGATCTTCTGTACTAACATCACTTTTGTATTAGTTTGTTTATTAGATTAGAAGCCATATAAAGTGCGATGAGTGTAGATGCCTTGCAATATATCTGTGGTAACTGGTTCATTCTTAAGCCCGACTAAACTCTCCAGTTCTTCGAGGTCAAAAAACCGGTAGTAGGTTTTTCTCGGAGAATATCAATACTGACCAGTTGCCTTTTCTTTTTTTCTTAACGCGCCATTCTTTAGACCAATTTTCAATTCAATCGGTCCTATTACGGTTAATAGAGTTGAAGACATCACTAAAGAATTTATGAACGTCGACTGCTTAATAAGTCGATAATAGCAAAATGAACAAGGTAATATGTATGCTGTACTTAGTCATAAAATCACCGAGAGTCGTAAAAATAAGAACGGTAGGAGGCAACCGTTTACCTTTCACAATGACAATTTGAAGGTTAGCAAAATCGAAATAGATCGGCGAATAATCCGTTTGATAGTCTGGGCAGTAATAGCCGCTAGTACAACACCTACGGAACCACTCAACCTAAATTGATGAATTGGAATTTCAGAAGACGTTAAGCAGAGGTTCTGTAAAATTTGAATAGAACGATTGTAGTTGAACAGTAACAGGAATACAGTCGTTACATAGTCTCTTTCGTGTTGTCTACGTGCAACGAGATCTTCTTTTTTTCTTCGAGGTAGTGGGTTTTTGAGAAATTTTCCGAACTTTTTCGTTTTGTTGGTTCTTTTCACGTATTTAAGTTTTCGTTTTACTTCCGTTTAGAGCCTTTCTTGCCGTTATTTTGGCATATAACATTTTTACATTTGCTTCAAGATGAATTGTTCCGAGAGCAGAAATGATTGTTCTGCTACCCGAGTATCGTTTGAGTTCAAGTGGTGCTTTGACACGCAACGATACTCGAGTAGCATCAATAATCGTTTTTGCTCTTGAAGAATTCCATCCTATAACAAATGTAAAAGTGTTGTATATCAAAATGACCACAAGAAGCTACTCTAGACGATAGCAAGAACACATACTTAAGTGCATCAAAAATGCCCAACGAAAACGAAAAAGTCCGAAGAACTTCCTGCCAACTCGGATATGAATTCCTTAGAATAACGGACAACATCTCCATAGGGAAAAAATCTAAAAGAGGCAAAGCAACATCTAGTGAAGCAAATCAGCTGTTAATACAGTTAAAATGGATTTTTCGTGATCAAGCGATGAAATGACCTGCAAACACTATTCAAATCCTATATGGAAGTTCAGAAGCCGAGCTAGTTGGAGTACAAACTTATAGCACGCTTGTTTTACCACACCTATAATCCAGAGGTCATTACTTTTCACCAATTCCCATCAAAGAGCAAGCTTTACCAGGCGCGAGGCAAGCCAAAAACTTTCGATGACCCAACAAATACACAGTCTTCTCTAATGGTTATGCGGTAAAAGCTGATGAGGCTGTGCTATAACTGGAGATTGGATACTAGAGCTTCGACTGCATTAACATGTGACAAAAGTGGTTAGTTATAACATTTGCAAAAAGTGCATATCGACTTTTGTCGAAGATCGTCATTCTAGACAGAATGATATCTTTTGAGTATTTCATCCATCAACTTTCATTTGCATAACCGAAAATCGATGTAATAAATCTATGTAAGTTTATATTAAATCCCAGGACCGACTATGTAATAAGTAATGTTTGGCTTTTCTAATCTGCGTGATTACGTTGCTAATTGGTAGCACTCTCGGAATTTTACGAATTGAGATAAAGTTGTGGAGGTGTATATTGCTCATGGTCAAGCACACGGTATTGCTCCCATAAGGAAATTGTGCTTCTCCAACGAGATATTGTTTATCAAAAAAAGATTGGCTGGCGGTTGATTTGTAGTTGCTTCATTTGTCGGGACCAAATTGTATTCATGCAATTGTGGTGTCGAGCAATTTATAACTGAATGGCTTTCAATCGAACATATCTCGTTTATCAGCGCTTTATCACAGTCCTCTCAGTTTGTAATAAATCCTAGGATCGACAATCTATTAATCTCGGCATAGTTTTAATAAATAAGTATTTTCTTCTGTTTAGCCGTTCTGACATGTTATTGATATTATTTGTTGAATATTAGCGAAACATGCAACAATACAGTCAGTAATGCAGCATAAACATTACAATAATCGCGGTGGCTATCGTTTCGGCGGGTCGCGTTCTTCATAGCCTGAAAAGATCAATTTGATTCACAATCCACTGAGCCAAAATCTTCATAACCCCAGCAGAAAGCGTAAGAAATGAATTTAAGATTATAAGAAAGCTCCTTTTTGAAACACTCCTCGCTTTGATGTTTTAGGTCTAAGCCTAATTAAAGCCAGAAAGATCAGCCTGAGGAATGGTTCAAAATCACGCGTGATTACGAATCACTCCTCTTTTCACTTCATTTTTGGGCCTTTTTTGGCCTGATAGACTTGCACATCAAAAATTACCCGCCCTTGATTCTCCTTTAGAGGCAATCCTCCACAAACTGGACACAATACAATTCTTTCGATTTACATTCATATCTTTCGTTTCGAGTGTTTTCTTAAGACTACAGCTCAAATTCAATATGCCATTAATCATTTTTGAGCCACACATGTCATGTGGTCTGTTAAAATAGTGCTGACTAATATTTCTGACATTTCTTCAATTGGGAATATATAGATCTTGTTTGAATTCTTCCTTATGTCTCAACTAAAACCTAATCCACCATCATATCCCGTCTTATACTTATTAGAAACTCATAATTTGGTGTGCAGTGATGATCTTGTGTCTACTAATCCATCAAATTTTCAAAGTTAGACCAAACGTCAGTCGTGTGGAAGGCCAACGGATAAGATAACGTGGTTCATAAACCTAATACTACTCCATTCACTAAAGCACATTCAGCCCATCTCACCAATACTCAAGTGTTTCCGCATTAGGGAAAGATCGCCGTCTTGATAACTCTTAGTAGCAAGCGACTGCTCTAATGTTGGTGACGACCTTAGGAAGCACGGCTAGGCTTACCTCAGGTTCCGAGGACAAAACAGCTAAACCAAGGCAGTTCTACTGTGTTGGGGCTCGCACGTTCACTAAGACGGGTCGTCCAAATGTGCGAATAAGTAAGTAATCACAATCACTGTCACCGATTCCTGTGTGTTCGCTGCCATTTATGTCACACATTAATCCTAGAGACGATCTGCAATTAACTTGACTTTCGCTATAGTTTTAGCCTCATTGAAATGCTGGGTTAAACTTTTCGTGAAATATTTTTGAGTTTCATTAAGTGTGGACGCCATAAAGTTCATTTCCAGCACCAGAGGACTGCTTATGCGTGACTAATTCCATCATTCACAGTTATCATTTTATCTAATTCCACAATGATTCAAAATGTTAGACGTGATTGCTAGTAAAACAAATACAAGGAAAGGAATTTGATCGAGTTGAAATCAAATCTCACAATAGGTGAGCCATGTAGGACAGTGGTTGGAGATGCTTTGTAATACACACGTAGTCGTTTGTCTGACCTCATGTCCTGGAAGAATTCATGCCCTTCATCTCTCGAGGGTATTATTATCGGTACTAGGCTTGTTTAAGAGGACAAAATGTTTACTTGATAGATTCGCGCGGATCCATATGCCATTACATGGAGCAATTAAGCATGAAATCATCTCAGCAAATCAATGGAAGCATATGAATGATGCATTTTTAAGGGATTGATCACACCGCACGTTTCCTTAAGCCTCACCTAAGCACTGCCATGCTGCTGTCCACTTTGTGAATCACATCAAAGCATAGTATAGTGCTCTAGTATCAGAATGATCCATCTCACATCATACCAAAGGAAGTTAACAATGTAGAACGCTCACCATTGATCGGTTTTTGAAGAATATATTATGCGTTCTGTTTTATCACTGAATGGAATCCATAGCTGACCTTAAAGAATGATTTGCTCTAACTTAACTATGTCAATACCATAATCTTGCAAGCGAGTCTGGTGCTATTTAGTCTATTCCGGAGAGATGGAAAACTTCGTGATTTTGAGATACGAGAATGCCAATGTGTACTGGGTTGTTCTATCGCATTCAACACTTTTGATAATTTTGCTGGTATCTCTTCAAAGAAATCAATTAATCAATATCATACTCACCATCACGATCAAAAATATGCGACTGTTTGCTAGGAAAGAATTGGATGCCTTCCCGCAGAAAGAATGAGAGTGACGACCAAAGAGTCGGTGAAGTCATTTTCCAGATGGTTGTAGTCTTCGAATTCTTATTCCCGCAGGCGCTGTTTCAGCGCACAGAAGAGAGGATAATTCGATGGAGCAATATTAGGGCTACACATTGAGTG
Organism: Parelaphostrongylus tenuis; assembly: GCA_019055375.1. Taxonomy (NCBI): domain Eukaryota; kingdom Metazoa; phylum Nematoda; class Chromadorea; order Rhabditida; family Metastrongylidae; genus Parelaphostrongylus; species Parelaphostrongylus tenuis. The sequence goes on from JAHQIW010000329.1 coordinate 44,208, forward strand.
TGGTACCGTGTTCCAGTCCAGTTTTTGAAAAATGTCGCAACTCGACTTTGGGTTCTTTCTGATTAGAAGTGAACAAATGAAAAGTCGATCTTATTCTCTGGAGAGGAACTTTTATAGAAGTGGTAGTAACCATTTGAAAGCTGGGACTTAGGTACAAACCCAAGTCGCCAGTCTTTAGAGAAGACTTTTTGACGTGTCTGCAGAGGGGATTTCTTGGCTTCCGGCACGCATAATTTAATCCGGACAGAGCTCTTTCTTTAGACTATTAGTAAGTTTGATTCCAACGCTGTGCTCACATCCTGGAAAGGCCGTTCTCTCTGCAAGTAAAAATTCACGTGGGCGATGGCTGGCGGCAGCCAGTGAACTGTGACGGAATCACCACTTTTTGAGCCTATGAACGCGTAGAGAAGTATCGCGTCAGCTGTCACGTGGCCGCCACACTCGCCGCAACGTGAACTGGCTATAGATCGTCCATTCTCATTACATCGAATCTACCTTAATTTACTTGATGCTTTGCAGAGAAACGGTCTTTTCAGGACACGAGCACGGCATGACAGCAGGAAGCACTGCGCTATCGAATGATTACTAATAGTCCAAAGAAAGAGCACTCTCCGGTATATAAACCAGTTTTGTGTGGAGTTTACAGCGCTATAAAAGAGTGTTTATGAAGAATCGGCGACGTGAATCGGTGGGGCTGTAGTCTGAAGCCACAGCTTTCGAATGGCTACCGACACTCCTAGAAAAGTTCCTCTTCATCCAACGAGGTCGGTTTTCCACTTGCTCTCTCCTATCGAGAAAGAAGCCAACTTTGCAGTGTGAGGTTAAGTGCTATAGTGGAGAAGGACGACACTGAGTCATGTCGGACGCCACTCTCTCACTACTGCGATCAACTTCCAGAGTTGCTCCCATAGACGACGGCACTGAATGCCTGTTTCTTGTCGAGTAGTTCACAAAACAGCATGCCCCCATCAATCCCAAACAACCGAGAGTATATCTTCTGAACATGAAAATTAGGCTTTGGTTGAACAGGCAGGTCTGGCTGCTAGTATCCTGGCCTAGTATCCTAAAATCAGCTACTATCTCAGTATGCCATCCCTTGGCTGAATATATTAGAATAGTCTCAAATATACTAGCTTTTTGGCAATGACCCGATTTGAAATAGAAGAAAATCACTGAGAAACAATAGTGCGAAGAAATTATCTGACAAACCACCAGTGAAATTGCATATAAACATCGGGTTTTGACTGTTCGCTCGGCTGAGTCTATTTTGGCCCTTCTGTGGACTTTATTTTTTGGAATTTTCTGGCTACATCAACAAAAAATTGTTTGACACACGACATATTCAAGTGTCAGAGAAGTGTACTGGTGAGGTTAACATCTTAAAAAACGTACTAATGGATTGTTAATCCATTCATCATTCTCTAGTAGAATTCATGCTCAATGGATAGCATAATGAAAAATTCAAGATAAAGCTTACAAGAACAGTAGATTTGCAGACTTATTGTATCGTAGATCGCGGGTTCTACCCACACCAATTTTGCTTATTAGGGAAAGCTAATGTTCAGTGCTGATAGCCTCGCTTCAGCTGGTGACGAATCTTTATTAGAAGCCTTGAACCATTATCAGTTTGCTCGAGTATCACTTCTATGATAGCGGTGTTTGCAGACCTTATACCCTGTAACTGACTGATTCCCTTCCACTTTACGTCGCAAGAAGCAAAACTTTCCAAGAATTAACGCTTCAATGTTCACTAGTGCTACTCCAAGAAAAAGGTCTCCTAAGCGGACGTGCTCAGGGCGATTGTACAGTTGGAACACAAACTCAACCATGCGTTCCACTGAGATTGATCAACGTCGCAAACTGTATTGATTTACCTTTTTTTATGGGCATATTTGTTTTATATCCTTCGTTTCGAGCATTTTCTTAAGACCAGAGCTCAAATTTCAATATTTGTGGTAATTATTTTTGAGCCACGCATGTCAGTGGTCTGTTGAATGGGCTGACTTATAGAGTCCGATACACGTGTTTCGATCTTGCGATCTCGTCAGTCGGTCAGTTACCATTCGTCTTTTTTGCCAATCCTGTGTGCCAACGAAAGAGTAACTGTTTGAGTGGCGATATCTCAAGATCGAAACACGTGTATCGGGCTCTACAAGTCAGCCCATTTAACAGACCACTGACATGCATGGCTCAAAAAAAATTATCAGGCATATTGAATTTTGAGCTCTGGTCTTAAGAGAACACTCGAAACGAAAGGTATGATATATTGAATATACTAGCCAAGAGCAATCGAGTGTACAACACTCTGTATTCAGTGGTAATTTCACTGGACATAGAGTGTAAAATGTTAGTCGTCGCTAACTCTTGGTGTGGGCACTGGAGCACCCACACAGGATTGGCAAAAAAGACGAAAGGGTAACTGCCCGACTGACAAGATCGTAAGATCGAAACACATGTATCGGGCTCTATAAGTCAGCCCTTCAAACAGACCACTGAGATGCATGACTCAAAAATAATTATCATTCATATTTGTTTTATATCATTTTTCTTATTATTTCTAAAAGAGAATAATGGAGTGGAAAGCTCTTATGAAGCAGGCACCTTTTTTGCAGTATCCCAGCGACGATACCGCGGCGTGCCCAGTTTCCTAGGCGATCGTTAAAGGAACTACGAATTGACGTCGGCAAAAATTTAGAGCCGTTAATGCATCGGGCAAAGGTGCATGGCTTGGAGCGAATCACTGAGGATCAGTCGTCGATTATTTTGGGCGATGAAAAGGTTAATTTAACGCGATTGTTTGATTGCTTTCTTTTCTAAACCAGTCTGTGAAAAGGTAGCATAATTATATGTTGTTTGCGTCAATGGTTTGGTCTTCCTCTCGCCAATATCAACTAGTTCTTATCAACTGCTCTCTTTACTCTCTGCGCGTTACGATGTTCTTGACATATATTTTGGTTTGACATTCCCTTTTCTCCGCAATGAATTTACCGACACGCCGTGACTTGAGGATTTTTGATCTGCAATGTACAGCCAAAGTTTATTATCCTTAGTTAACTCCCAAGGCTGAGAGTGAGTTTGACATTGCTAGCTTTGTCCCCAGCTTAGTGTAAATTACTGTAAGGATTCACCGCCATTTTAACATCAACGTGGCAATCAGAGTAAACGGTGAACAGAGAACACTTTGGTATGACTTTCTGATTTCCAGAAGTGCCAAATTTTGTCTAATACAAATGAAACTCCTACCAGTATCCACCATTACTGAGCGTAGACTATTGAGAGACTGAACCATTGAAGTCAGTTCCATACGAAACGCTTTCACTATCTTTATTTCATACTGCTCGACATCGCGAATCGAATTCAATCCTTGCATTCGATTCGTATACTTACATCTGCATACTAAAAACCACGGGTTTTGGGTGCAGTTTCAATCTTTCTAGCCTTCTTAGTGTCGTTGAATACTGTTTGAGTCGATTCTCTGTGTGATCTTAGATGTAGCGTTTCCAGACCTTCAACACAGGCTGTCGCCTACTTTTGTAGGTTGTAGGATCAACTTATTCCCAAACGTGTCTTGTGGGAATTGACCCCACTTTCAAAGTATGGAAGGTCTTGTTGGTTGGCAGTGGGGTTTAACCAGGGTCTTGCTGAGTCTCAAACAATGTTAAAAGCCGTCTTTCGTGGAAAATTCAATTTTATCGAGAATGGAAAATCTCAGATCTATGTCATAAACTGGCTTCTGCAGAGCATTAAGCAAATCAAATCTACTTTCATACTTTACGGTAAAGGGATTGATTTGTATGCCACAGAAGTCAATATGCAGCGGTGACCATATTCATCAGCTTTTCATTCAAATGAAGATTTTATCCCACATTCTTGTTCCTCTTATTCTTTATTCTTACAGCCAACTGCGCCTCCGCGTACGTTGCGTGCGCGAGTGAAAAACAATGTTCCCACAGTGGCCGTCATCGAGCATCGAACGAGTTGCATGTCAAACCTGACCTCGGATCCGCCACCCAGTGAGCGAAGTGTGGCCGAAAGGATTGAGGACACTCTTCACACGCACTATTACGCCATCGCATATACTCTTGTGATCGTCGCCGTAAGTTCGAAAGAACATTTTCATAGTTGAACTTGACATTGAACTCATCTATCTCTTTATCGATGTCTCTAAAAAGGGGGAAGAGCAGCTGGATAGTGGCCGGGATTTTTATTTGTTCAGGAAATTTCATTTCAAATAATCTAGAATGCGTGAGTAATATGCAAAATTTTCAAGAAGGATTAGAACTCTTTACGTCTGTGAAGTGTTATAAGTTGCGAATGTTGATGGAAGTCAGAAGTTTTTGTGACCCTTTGTTCGCCTGCCCAAGATAAGCCTTCTACGAATTGAAATCTGAGAATCAGAGCATCTAGATTCACGATATTATGGACGGACTTTTCCTATTCTTTCTAACGGAAACTTGCATTGTTGAGATCATTTGATCATTTGCGGAGAAGACAACATTTTATAAAGCTGATATAGGTGAAAACCTTAGTAATAACGTCCAACTAATTATAGTTTTGATCAACTTCTCTTATATTGGACTCACGCAAATTTGTAGTTCTCACATGATTTTTTACAACAGTCGACAACGAAGCATGGCTTTTTTTCCAATCCCTCCAAAATTATAGAGTTTTAGAAGAGAAACGGATACTGGACTGGTAATCCAAGCAGTCGTTCTCAGTATTTGAATTAGCAAAGCCGTTTCAGTCAAAAATAAACCGAATTCTGCAAATAAAAGGGTAAAGGATAGAGTTCTCGGCGTTAATGAATCCCTGAGAGATGCGCCATGCATTCGTCTTCAATTTTTCAGTGTTGCTTCAGGTGATTGAATGCATATCTGACCTTTATATAGACTCGCGGTGGCCCACCGCTTTACTGAGTCAGCGCTGCTCATTCTCCTGGGGAAGTCTGCGACCTGTCTGGTACCAATTTACCACCCTCGAAAGAATGGATGGCTTAGTCATGAGCGCGAGATCGCACCCCGACCTTGCATGGGAAGCAAGGCACCTCTAACCATTGCGCCACGTGCGCTTCAATTCTGCAAATAATAGAAGGGATTAAGCGTTCTTTAAGGGAGTTGTTCAGTCAACGAATGTTGAATTCGGAAACTTTGCATAATTCCGTTTCTCAAATCTCGAATATTTCTCAAGCATGAAGTATGGAGTTTCAAAATGATGGCAATTATTTCATAAAGGTGGTTATGCTTTACTATAGACTATCTGGCGTTATAAAAATGGCGAATAGCACAGTCTTTGGAACTCTCTAAAACACACCCATGGGTCATTGTTAAGCTGGTTTTGATTAAGCTCCGCACCATTCCCATTCCCGTTCGTAGTTCGACACGATTTCATCTGCTATACCTTGGCATGGAGGAATGGTTGTAGTGTTCGTAGTGACGCTCGTGGAGCCTAACTCGACCTCCCAGCACTCTCCGGCTGTCAACAAAAAAGCCTCATGGAATGCCGCAGCCAGGGTATCCTCGAGATTTCGAAGAGACGTGATCGACCAGTATTCTACGTCATTTAAAAAAAAGATGAGAAAGGAATCGAATGCTAGCAGCACTGGAATTTGCGCAATCAGAACTGTCATGAAGGGTACCATAAATAAAAAAAAAGTTTTAGTTGAGAGTCATATGAGCTTTAGCAATTCTAACGGTATTGTCATTGATAGTCAACTTTAATTTGGTCTTAGTGTAAAAAAAAATTTTGCCGGAGCTTTTGAAGCCAATAAACTTATGAATAAGTTTTATGAAGCTTTTGGAGGGCTTCGTTCGACTGACGTTTCGGAACTTTCGCCTTCTTCAGAGCAGCATTTTTCGTCTAATGTGAAAGGGCACTGTCAAGTGAAGGAATACACTATTCAAGTCGTCCTTCAATACACGGTATATGACTCGTTGCGTCTGTAAATAACTAAATAGCAAAGGCGAACGGCTGTGAACAATTGGCTCGAATCAATGCGACGTTGAAGAAAGTAGAACAGCAGAAACGTCGGTTGAACAAATGTTCTATCAATCTCTTGCTAGCTTAATAATCCGAGTGAATTGTTTACGAAAGTGTTTGAGACTCATTAAACCTTTACCGTTGTAGTACCTGGTTGGATTTGCTGAATATGTGTACTTTCGTCTGGTGTCGATTTTGATTCCGGAGCGGATCACCTATCATCCTATTTGTCACGAAAAAGAAGGTCGTCGAGTGGGCAAAGATGGCTTCCATTATGGTGTCTCTATAGGCGCTTTCATCGCTATCGCACTTTTTCAGTTAATTGTAAGTCGCACGTTCAAATGATTTATTGCACTTAATTTTATCAACACTGCTTTTTGTTAAAGATTGTAATGCTGTTTTTCTGTCAGTTGGGGAATCGACAAGATAGAAAAAATTTTTCTCCTAAGACAAATGCTTATGATATTACCATATCTGTGTGGCTCATTTTTATGCAATGTTTTACTCTAGCTAGAAGTTCTGTCTCCTGTTGTCTCAATATGGCGCTCTTAACCTAATAAAGCTATTTACAAGTTACAGCTTGCTGTAATTGTGACTTAGACCTAATTTTACCACCTTACTATAAACAATTATCGTCAAGACATCAATGAATAATTACAATGGTAGATTATTGCTTTTCCGAAACAACTGCACTCGCTTGCGAAGGGCATGAGTTTTCTCAAGTTCTGATTCTTCCACTGTTTACCTTTGACCCATCCTTACCTTTTGACTCATCAAACATTTGATTGGGAAATGATAGGTAGTATGAAACTAAGCTAATAACCCCTTATTTGATTTAAGAATTATTTTTAGTGCTTCTTTGCGCTGACGATTTCGGAAAATTGGACGATTTGTAGACAGGAATACAATCCTCTTAATCAGGTAATAAGTCAATGGTCAGTAGGATGTGTTCAAATTTGGGTTTCGAGTTCTAATTGTTGCACCATCACATCAAGTGTTTTATTTACACTGAAGTTTGCTCTTCGTAGTGTCTCACATATTCAGATTGTGAAAATGCAGCACGACCTTGCCAGTCACATCAGAAAAACCGTCAGCCAAACGATGTATCGGACGTTTTGTGAGTGCTTTTCTCAACAACTTTATATAAACTCCATCAACTTTCAAACTGTCATATATTGAAAATTTCAATGTAATTCATTCATGCTAGCTTCTTCTACGGTAGTACGTCCGTTCGGTTATGAAAGGGTCCTGAACATTCACTCGAAAAATTTATTTCAGTGTGTTACGGTATATGTTCATTCATCAACTGTGGTATCATCTTCTACATGGTGGCTATACAGGTGAACTCAATGAAGCTTTATCTATTACAGCTCATTTCATTAATACGTGTTCCAGTGGATTTCATCGTTTCATTTTCAGGATTCTCTGGGTGATACGGTCAGTACTGTGCTCATGTATGTTTTTGACGCCGTCGTAATTCTGTACTTTATCGCATTTCCACTCACCACTGTCATCTACCATCCCCACCTTCATTGCTTTCAAAGGTCGGTTTTTGGGCTTTTTTTTTGCAAGTTCCTTACACGTTTCAAGGTGTACTCACATCCATAACAAGAACATATCCTACACAGTGTTTAACGATGATCATTTAACACAAACCACTCCCACTGAGAACTAATGAACATTAAATGTTGCCGCTCAAAAAATCACTTTATCTTTCTGTAATTCTTCTGAAACTCTTTTGTAAGAAGATCATATCTCCGAAAAAGTTCTATAAAGAGAAGCAATTTTGACATCTACATCATGTATCATTACTGTGAAATATGACGGAAGGAATGCATCTTTTAGGAGTACTTTTATTTTCAACATTTTTTTCAGAAGTTTTATGTGAAATTACACTAATTACTATCATGAAAGTATAATAATATTATTGAATATTGATGGACTACTACTTTTGTGGCGAATAATTCTTGAAGTTTTAGTCATTTCTTTTGAACCTCTATTCACATAATAGAAGTCAACAAAAGATTCATATCCACATTAATTTCTTTCTAACAGTCAGGGCCTTTCTGATTTTCAAAGAGTTCAGTTGTTTGAAAAAATATGGATGTCCATCAATCTTTCGGTTTCTATCCCAGCTTCCTTTTCCACACAATTGGCTTCTTTTCACATCTTGGGAAAAACAAACACTCATCTTCATAAAATTGATTAAGTACTTTTTTCAGCCATTCCTCACCAGCGGCACCTCTACCTATCTCACTACTCCAGGGCATTCGCTCACAGACGTCGACATTAGAAAGCAATCTTTCTCAAGAAGTGCCAATTTCAGTTTCTCCACTACCACCATTAGTAGAGAAGTTATCGCATCCACCACCACCAGCAGGGAATTCATCACATTCACCACCACCGGCAGATAATCCATCACCTTTAGCATTACCAGAAGCAGAAATTACGCATTTGCCACCACTGGAACCTATTCAAAACCTTGAAAGTCCTCGACGGTCCGTGAGTACAAGCACTGTAGTCTAAAATCAAGCTAGAGTTCTTACAAGTGGTTCAAGATTGTATTCACAAACGTGTGCACATTTAGAAACGCCAAATATTAGTCTACCCTATAGCATTTATCACTACTGTCATTGAAACATTACAAAAATGCTCCAGAACAGCTTAGTAGCGTTCCGAAATCTTCCCAATCCTGAAAAATCTTTCTCTCGTGCAATATATCGGTGTTCCTTTCTTTCACACAAGGAACTTACACCAGAATTTCGGGGTTGTGAACTGGTCGATCATTTTGCAATTGACTAAATTGCTAAGACCGACTGTCTATTAGCCTCTGCATCCTTCAATATAATTCCTGATTTTCTTTTTAAAGCCAAACACGAGGTGTTACATTATTCTTTATTTGACACCTGACGTTTCGGTAGTTCGCCTTTTTCAGAGTCTGGAAAGGTTAAATTGTTCGCAAACCAACCAGTCAGACACCTCCATTGCTCCTTTAGAAAAAAATCATCAGACCTAGATTTCAATCGCATCGAAGCACAAAATCAACTCTCTACATACTCACCGCTTTTTATATGTGTTCCACTGATTGATCAAAGTGGAGGTCACCGAAGGAGATTACATAAGCTCGTAATGCACTCTACCCATCAAAACACAGTCCTAACAGTCTACCTAATCTCTTGCAAAGCGTGTAGCGGCAAATATATTAGCGAAACGGGTAGGCCACTCTATGCCCGCATAGAAGAACACCTAGCTGACAAGTGTCTGAATAGACGGAACATCCGCTAGGAACGTATAGAGAACAAAAACACGATGGAGTTGGTTTTGAGATCGAAGTCGCCATCCTTGCGCATGAACAAAAAACATCAGCGCAAAAAATTCTGGAAGCACATTGGATTAACACCATGAAACCAACTATAAACCGCAGGGAGGAATGCTTCGTTATCACTCGTGATTCGAGTCAGTATATAAGACTGTTGTTCTGATGGGCAGGTGTATTACGAGCCTATGTGATCTCCTTTTGGTGAGCTCCACTTGATTCATTCAGTGGAACACATATAAAAGCGGTGAGTATGTTGAGAGTTGATTTTGTGCTTGATTCGACTGAAATCTAGGTCGGGTGATTTCTTCCAAGGGAGTAATGGAGGTGTTTGACTGATTGGATTGCGGACAATATGACCTTTCCGGGCCTTGGAGAAGGCGAACTGCCGAAACGTCAGCTGTCAAATAAAGATTTATGTGACTAAATTGCTTTAAGCGTAGTTTATTAACTATAAATTTATGTTACAAAGTGGAGCATACTGTTTCTTTTGGTCTCGTTTCGTTGCATTTAGATGCAGCAAAGTTGCCTCATAGAATTTCATGGAAATCCATGAATAGTTACAAGAAAGAAGTTGACTACTTAGTTTGAAACCTACAACCTCTTGATTTTTTCCTCTCACTGTCTCGTTTTTCTCTCTATGATCAATTCAGAAGTGCATTTAATATCTAATCATGAAAGCGCACAATTTTTTTCAGCACTGTTATAACTTCTACGATGGTCGGAAATCCAAAGAAAATTGTTTTAGTATGAAATGTTTTCCGTAATACATCGTGATAAGCTATCACTTCGTCCTTTTCTGGAGAATTTTTCGAATTTGCTTTTATGTCGAGACGGTGATCGTCGTACGGGTTGTCCAATATAGAACTTTTCGTTACCAATAACAGTTCTCGTTGCGACGTGTCCTTTTTGAATAGTCTGCACATGAAAGAGATTGTAACTATATTTGTAAATACCTGTAAATATTTGATTGATCTCTATGGAATAAATATAAAAACCGTTGCCACTGCAAACTTTATTCTTCACTGAGTTACAATATAATGTTGGTTTGCTCATACCAGTCGATGATTGGAGTGTAAACAAATAAGTAGATCACATAGATTTAGAATCTTCTAAAACTAAATTACATTGGGAACTACCATATTGTCATTCAGGCCAAAAAAAAGTTGTTTTGCGTTGTTACCCCACGTGCTTACGTTTTGTATGAAAAAGGAGTGAAATGTTAAATAATTGAGCGTTTTTTTTTCCATAATATTCAAGTTACAGAATAACCCCCAGTGCCGATTGACATCAAAAAGATAACAAAAAAACTACAATGAAGTGTTGTTGTAGGGGATTGCAACAGCAACCTTCTCCCTGGTTGACGGCACAGAGGAGTGAGACGAACGGTGACCTCCACGCTGGGGGTGGGAGTGACAGAGAGCAGACAGTCCACCCTTGCCAGCTAGACATACAGATTTGGGTCTGTGGAAGTCAAAGGGTTAATATTGTTCTACTATGAATTCACCGGCCACAATTACTGATAACTTTGTCTATTGCGGTATCATTCGTAGTTATACTTTGATTATGTTTTGAAATATTTCAAGATTTCTAAGTCTCAACCACTGTATGGATCTTTTCAACCTCTACACGATAAGGCAGCTCACAGTGGTCGCCTTCAACTTCAAATCACGACATCACACCTCATTGTGATTCTTATTGATTGTGATAAAAGCTGTTTTTATCTTTACATTTGGCTGTTTTTATAGACCTCGCTCAAGTCAATATTATAATCTGGTAGCATTCTTGAGCCCATCATGATGTTTGTTATGGCATTTATACAGTAGCATATACACTTATACAGTGATTATACTGGACACGTGTCTCGGCACTGCATCCTTATCACTGCCAAATTACATGATGTTTTGAGCGAGGTTCATAAAAACAGTCGAATGTAGAGATATGATTCATTCTGCCATTCGTGAGCAATCGACCGTTGGTTACTGTAATGTCGAGGAATTTATCACTTTACATGCGGTGATTTTTCTAAACGGCGTCTATTCCTTTGATTGTAGGGCGTTTATCCCCCTGCAAAGTATTGGCTGAACCTAAAGGCACCGTACTACTGGTGAGGCTGCAATGCCGAAACTCGTGTCTCACACTGTATAAGTGCCATAACAGACCTGATGATAGGCTCAGAATAAGTTTTACAGATTATGTGCCGTTTTTATCATTGTTACTATTATTACATGACCTGACACTGCGTTTTCCACACTGTACGGATCTCTGCATCAGCACTTGCTTCGTATCCGTGCATATGCTATCCTGCAAGACGTCTTTTCGTCTTCTTCATGAATAATGATACAACATGTTTTGCGCCATCAAATTAAGTGCTAAACAGGCGCCTGTTTCGTCCTACTTGGACTCCTCAGTAGCACAGTGCCCTGGTTCAGCTAATCCTTTGAGGCTATACTTTTCTACGAAAGCATTGACGCGAGTCAAAAAATCATCACAGGTCAGGTGATAGAATCTCCTGACACTGCAGAGACTAGCAGAAGAGCTTGTGGCTTCTAAAATGAGTCACACCTCTCCATTCGTTAGGTATCTCCAGGTTATCTACATTCATAGGTCCATACCTCCAGGTAGGAAGAACAAGCGCCTGTCTAGTACTAAGCTTTAAAGGCTCAAATCATGTTATATTAATATCTGAGTATTGTCGTTTTGAGCGAGCTCTACAAAAAGGTGGTCGAATCGAGAGGTATTCTTCATGAATATTATTGGGCACCGCCAGGTCCCCAAGTACCAAGTTTCCGACGTTGGAGTAATGATACACTTGATGGGCTAACTGAATATTGAGCTAACACTAGACGTCAGGCCAGCTAAAATGACGGATTACTATCAGTGCGCTACCTATCACCACAAAAAGTTGAAACCACTAGAATTAAAGAATATGTACTTATTAGAGGCCAAGTTCTTCATCTAGTGCTATGAAATTCTGATTTTTTGGGTAGCTCAAATTTTTATACAAAGGCAAGTGATCAAGAGAAATTTTACTGTTACTCTGTCGCTGTTCCGTTGGAAATTCCAAAAACTCAAACTGCTCCATCGATTTTCTATGAGTTTTGATTTGAAGCACGTTCTAATTTTAAAGCAGCGTCTTATAACAATTATATGCGCGATTAATGCAATATAATAAAAGCTTCATAAATCCAAAACATTTTCAGCTCTCCAAATACTGATTGAGAAATTGTATCCAGTCGTGTAAACTCAACTTTTGAGAAGAGGATCGAAAAAATTTGCTACGGTACTGATAGTATTCTTTGAGACATTTCGCTACTTTGGTGACTCGAATCTACGTGCTGATGAAAGTATAATTCTCACTTCTTTGATGGACAAATTTCTGAACAATTAGTTTCCGGTGACTCTCAGCTTCTTCAACTAAGCTGTGATTTGGATGTTCGGATATGCAATAAATTCCAAGAAAAAGAGACAAACGGCAGTGGTGAAGATGTAAGGCCTCATTCAATAGGCATGATAGCCTTCTACGATTGTATTGCATAATTTTTCAACAAGAATTCAAATTATTGGAGGCCAATCAGATATGCACATCGAAAATCCTAATAGAAAAGCTGAAAAGTTATTCCCATGCATCGAGTTCACTCCAACATAACATTGTCGAAAAGGCTCCTTGACTCTGTGAAACGTCAAGTATGGGTCTGCACATTTTTCAAGTTCTCACTGAATACTGTTGATTCTACTTTGTTCTTTGATTGAGCCTTTATGATCAAGTTGGTAATTAATATTTTTATCTGGTAAAAGTTTCGACGCGTTTCGTCTTCTTCAAATCCGATCATCCAAGGCAATTGCCACAATGTGTCATTCTCATGATGACTTTAGCCTTCGATGTCGATTGTGTCATATCTTCTTCGGTGGGCTCAAAATGGAGGACCTCACTCGGCGATGCCCTAATACGATAGATTCTTTTCTAAAGGAGAAGTTTTGCTATATTTTGACTATGAGAAACCAACTGAGGAGGTGAGTGCTGATCGCGGAGTTGATCCCCACTTCCCAACACTCCGGCACTCAATAACGATCGCTTAGTGGAACACCATAAGCCGGGATATCCTTGTGATTACAAAGAGATCCGCTAAATCAGTATATTAGGACGTTAGAGAAGAAGACGTAACATGAACTAAATGCTAGAAATACTGGGATCCGCAAAAGGAGAAAAAAACACAATGTGAGATGGATCAAATAAACAAACAGGTGATTTGAAAAAAATGATTACCTTTACATAGTAAATTGATTAGCTGATATTCTCAAACATTGCCTTCATTCTTCATTAATTAATTTCACCTCGCAAGAGGTCCAGTTACAATATCGCGGTCCTGCGAAACAATGACTAATATAATTATGGTTGAATCGAGTTGCTTGAAAATATAATTTTATTCTTTTTTTCACATCACTAATCCAAAATCTAACTTCTAAGTAACGTCCTCACAGTTTTGCTTTAACTGGCTTCAATTGCCTTCCGCAATGTGGTGATGGATAACACTGGACCAAATCCATATAGTGAGAACTCGTGCATATTACCACCATCAGTTTGCTCTACGCTACAGTACCACCGAAACATGAAACAAATGAGTAGTGAGACAAACTGAAAAATAAACCTGTCTACTGATCCTTTATTATTAGATAGATCAACCAGCGACCGTGATGTGAAATAGCCTCATGCGGTTAATCAACTTATGCTGCTGACGTTCACGACGGTGGCTCTCCATCGTGGGCATCTGATGGCTAATCAAAGAACTGAGTCAGAAAACGATCATTTCATGACACGATGGTTCCTTACGACTGTAGCACTTGTTCCTCGGAGCGTCATCACCAGCCATTTATCATCGGCAACAGGCGCGCGATGAGTCGGGACGCTTCACCCTCAACTACGCCCCTACCTGACCTCACTACGACGAGCGAGATCAGCCATGTCATTGCACACCTTGGTTTCAACTCTCACTGATTCCTTAGTGTATCAGTTCATACTCTTCGTATTCGTTGTTATTTTTAGAGTGAAGCATGAAGACTAGAGTTTTCACCGTTTATCAATCCTTGCATTCAGCCCCATTCAACTTCATTAAGCATCGCTAGAGGTGATCAAATATAAATCTGGCTCATAAAATTAATTCTGGTGGCCCGCCGAGCTATCAACTCAGCGCTGTTATCTTCCTAGACAAGTCTTGTATCAATTTGTCCATCCAGAAGGTGCGAAACGATTGGTGAACCTCATGAGCGGAATCGAACCGGTGATCATGTGTGTAATGCAGGGCAGCTCTAATACTGCGTTAAGTCCTCATCGCTATTAGCTTATGTTATTATATTAGGTGAACTACAGTTTAAGGAAGGAATTACCCAACAACGTCATAGCAGTTTTCTTTTCGTCTGAAATGTATGGTAGTCTATGTAAGTCGCCTGTTCTTCCCAGTCAACACTTCCGAGTTCCGATTCTATAACTTGTATTGCTGTACTTCTGTCCTGAAGTAAAATCGACAATCATATGCAAACAACTGCAAACACCAGTGTAGTTACTTGATGAAGAAATAAAACTCAGTTTAATAGAAACATTAGTTTTTTCCTGTTGTGGCAAAGTCGTAGTGTAGTGTAGTTGTCAGGCTGATAAAAATTGACTTTACATCAGACATCGATGATCGAAAATTTTTTAAATGTGAAGGAATTTTCTCGAGACTAATGGACGATTCCACTTGAATGCTTTACTCTTTTTCATAAGCACTCGCGAGTTTTCTCTAACACCAGGTTTTGATAATTTGCACTCTTCTTCTACAAAGAGTACTGCCTTCAAAGTGTCTTGAATAATTTAAAGCGTTAAACGTCTGTTTCGAGCTTCAAAAAATCCTTGTTGCGTAGTCTAAAAAGAACGAAACAGCTTAAGACTTCTAATCCTTTGCCTGCTGGATTCCTTGAAGAGCTATTTCCTTATGGCTCAATATTTTGCCCGTTCAGAGCTCGTCTTAATACAAGTTTTTTCCGTTTTTTCGTATAGCATGCGATGGCACTTATTACTGCTCGTCATTACATTGGCGAAGGCCGACCAGTGCTCCATTCGTCCTTACGAGTCTAAGGGACCAAAGCGTTCTGGAAATAATGGCTATATGATCGAGATCGCTGCCGCCTCTACTAAAGGTGACACTGGTGCAACCGGATTTGTGCCCGGCGAAACTTACAAAAGTGGGTTTCTGAAGTGAGCAGCCACGATTCTTAGTAGCTAAATTTTTTCGTACACTTTCCTTCTGTAAGATCCCAATTTGCAGTTTCTTCATTCCTGGGATGACTCACAATCTCTTAACTAAGCCGAATTATTTTTTAGATTTTTGAAAATTGAATAGGCATGGAGAAATTATTGAGGACACATGATCAGAAATCTACGAATATAAGCTTCGGTGAAGATCCCTCACCCAATATTTTTTTCAAGAAACTAGCAGGCATCTGCTTGAATACTTCATGTTCTAGTAATCATATCTAACTACATTCCCGCAAATCTCCCTCATGTGATGGACTTCGACCTTTTTGGTCGCAATGCAACATCACACTTTACCATTTGTTTAGTGTGAAAATTAGTGTAGGTGAAAAGTTGCATGCTCCGAGGGGAAACTGAATTTAGAAAATGGACTTCGTGTCTCTAGTGAACTAATTTTTTTAAACTTTTTGTATAGACGAGATCACTCAAGTGTAGATACGTTTTTGTTCCCGAGTGCTTGTGACTTGTGTACTGCATGTCAGTCTAACAACAGGACCATTTCGTAGTCGCCTTCAACAGGTGAATTTGATGCCTTCTGAGGGAAAACTCGGCGTGCTACACATGGGTACACAATCTTGGAAAATGCTGTAGATGTATTCTTTGGGCGAACAATAACCAAATAAGTATCCTCGAGCGGGAAATGGCCGAGTTGAAAACTTACGGGTGTCTGATTCTCGAGTGATCTGATCATCAATCGGATAAATAGACATGCAAGGATTAAGGGATGTCAGTACTTATGCCTACTCGATCATATTGCAGGGAGCATGTGCTAACCAGAGTCGTGAGCGAGTAGATAGAATTGCAAGTTGACAAAATTTATGGGGAATGTTCCTGAAATGAAACTTTAGTCAAGACAGTTCACAAATCGCCAATTTCAGTTTCGATTCGAGGATGGCGAACAAAATTCATTGTGCGGACATTCCGAGGCTTTGTACTCAGCGCGTTATTCGAAGACGGCAAGCCGGCTGGAAAATTCGAGGTAATTCATGTTTTTTTGTGCCGAGAGAGTTACTTATTTAACGGAAAATGGCTAATATTGTTCTAAATCTCGTTCTGATTGAAAAGCATGTCTCTTGAGAATGTCGTAGAGAAAACAATGACTGTACAAAAGAGTTATATCATGACAATATTTTTTATTGTTAAACTCGCTTTTGCAGTTTACAATTTATTCCTACAACTACTAGAACTGAGCACTTGCTCATCTGAAAGACTAAACTCTATTTAGGTGGTGCGCGGTCGAGGAGACGCGCGAACGGCTCCAGGATGTCGAAAAGGTGGAGTTTCGCATTCGAATCTCCGGCCGAAAACTTCTGTTCACACAATATGGAAAGCGCCTGATGTGTGTTTGTTGGTTTTATTTGGTTCATAATAACAACTAAAAAGCCTTTGGAATCAACGGCTGCCAAGAAATTTATCCGCAGGTATCCACAGGCTGTGTGATATTCCGCGCTTCTGTGATCGAATCGAAGTACGTCTGGTACTCGGAAGAAAACGGCATGACGAAGAAATTCTGCATCAAAGGTGTCAAAATTTTCCTAATTTTTTCTTTAGGCTCGTTATGGACATTCAATTCATTATGGATTGGAAACGATCCTCACCACTCACTTTTTGAAATTTTGTGAAGCCTATCTAAGAAAAGTAAAATTACTATCAGTCGATAATACTTAATGACTCGCTAGACCGTTGCGACGAGAAAAAGTGCACTATACCAAAAACCGAAACCAACTGCTCCGGTTTCTTAGTTTAACATTTGCACTTTGAACTTTTAATAGTGATAGAGAACGCCCCAACCAAAAGAGATCAGTTCGATCAAATACGCTTTGTTCACGACAAGTGGTGCCATATAATCTCACGTATACTGCATGTCGTTATCGACTCGTCGGTTTTTCGTTGAACATCTTAGAGCGTTGAAGCTTGCGTATGACAAGGAACAACAGAAAATAGCGTATATTATATATGTGTTTTCAAAATCGTTTTAGCGTTTCCAGAAGGGGACTAATGTAGGCGTTTAGATTATTGTTTCAGAAAACTACCAGAAAGTTCTTCCCAATGATGATCCAAATAACGAGTGCTGCGCATGCGATCAGGCCAAGTACGAATTGGAATTCGTAGGACTTTGGAGCAAGGAAACTCATCCGAAAGATTTTCCAACTTGTAGGTCATTCATCATCGTTGTTTTCAGATACTTTAGTGTTTCTAGCATCATTCGTACACTATTCAGTTGCTATAGCAGATTGATTAATGCAGTAAAGTTCTATCGATGACTAATTAGCTACATGATCAATGCGTAGGAGGAGTTACAAAGTTCTAAAAAATTAGATGATATTCGAAAAACTACCGAATAAATGCCTATTGCCAATAAAATGAAGAACACTAGAATAATTAGAAAGTCCTGAAAACATCCCAATATCCTAAGAACCAACATTTTTCGGCAATTTGTGTGAAAGCATTGAGTACTTTGCTATCTCTTTTTCAGTAGAACATTTGACGCATTTCACGGACATGTTGGGTGCATCACATTCGAAGAATTACTCATTATGGAAGATTGGAGAGATTTCCACGGACGGCATGAAAGAGATCGCTGAATGGGGAAACACTTTTAAGGCGGAAGCAGAAGCTAAAGAGAAGGTGAACGATGGCCTTAAGATTTCACAATGTCGAAAAAATAATAGTTTTCACAAGTAAAATTCAAATTACACTTGACGAGAACAAGTTGCATGGAAGATTTTGTCGTCGTTCAAGTCTGCTCAGGCTTATATAGATTTGCACCATACTCTTACATCAGTTAGCATTAGACGGAAGTCAAGTTTTAGCATAAAATGCTCCTTAAAACAGTATTGAGTGCTATGCAAAATTCTTGACTCTATGAGGGAGTTAGAAACTCTTTCCATCCCCACCGGTCGCGCGCGTTACAATTACACCATAGAGGCCACCGCTTTGCTATCACTCTTTTTCGATAAAAACTGTTAAGGCTCTCAGCAGCGCAACTTTCACGAGTTCAATCTGGTAAGCACGTATCGGCGTAAAACCCAATTAAACTGACAATATTATAGATGTTTAAGATGTAAGAATTCTTTGTATTCACTACTTCTCAGCAGGGCTGTGATGTTGTAATCAAACATCTAAAAATACTGAGTGGGGGTGCCGCTAATAGCTGTCAGCTAATACCAGGCCAAGCCAGTTAAAAGTTGATTGTTGACAGCTTCAATGGCTTTTATCGAGAAAAGAGTGGTAGGAAAGTGGTGGTTGCGATGGTGTGGTGGTGTCATCCTCCCCTGGCAAAGGTGAATCGAGAGTTCAACTTCCGTATGGGATCGCTGTTCAGCATGCCACTTATTATCGTAGATATATAATTACAACAACGTGATATAGCTAGAAAGCAGTGAAAACAAAGAATTTTTATGGGGGTGGCTTGCAACACACGCATGGTTGTCGACTTGTTCCTGTGTTCAAAGCTTTTCTATCCCTCCATGTCTCTGGGGCCGATTAATTACTGCCAGAAACGTCGGGAATGATAACAGAGCTAACACGCTAAATCGCTAGGCTATTGAAAGTCGTAATATGAGAGGAAATGCGTTTTGATGCTTATCGAAGTCAAATGCATAGAGCATACTTTAAGGACACACAAACCCCGAACCCATTCCATTTTACTCTTTCTAAACGTTATTGAACGATTTCAGTAAAATATTAATCTGCGCTGTCTTTAAATCCATTTTGAAAATAGTTTTATCAGGCGTCTGAAATCCGAACGTTGATGAAAGTGAAAGGACTATGGTATCCTGAAGTGCAGGGAAGGACCAAATCGCAATTTGTTGTAAATAAGTAGGTTACAGAATAAGTTTTCCACATCCTTGAGGGTTCTGAAGCCAATCAACAGCATCACATTAATCGATATTTTAAAGAATCCAAGTGCTAGAGTTTCCTAACGAAATAAAGGGCTCATCTAAAGTAAAGTGCGGGAAACATTTGAATAGCCAGGATTCTAGTCTGACTTCAAGAATTTTTGTGTGTGGAAACCAGCACGTAATAATTGAGTCATCAGAGGGATTAGTATTGTAAAGTTGAAACAATCTAATTAGATTTAATGCACAAACTTCGCTCACCTTATGAAAATTTGGACAATCTAGGTATCACCACCTCGCCTCCTTGGCCTCCATGTTCGGGCCATCTCCCGACTGGTGTGTTGGGATTTCGTCCGTAAATCTTTGCCTCCCTGACTGTTCCTGGATTGCCGAACGGACTTTTGATCTTCAGCCATTCGATGCTGGGACTGACTCCGGACAGACATATATGGTAATGTTGAAGTTTCACTTATTAGAAATCCGTCTAATACTGTTTGTTTGGAAGGATCTTTCCGCCATTTGCAAACAATTGTAGTTGGGCGTTTTCAGAAAGAATTTTATAATCACACGGAATATTTGGCTAGATCGGGTCCAAATTAGAGAAGAGTACTTTCCAATTTTATCTTATCTCATCGTATTACTGTTTTCCATGCAGTAACGTGATGCTAAAAAAGGCGTACAGATCATCGGATGGCTTGGAAAAAAGATTAGAATTTGACAATGCTCCTGATCATCGTGATGCACGTGTAGCGTAGTGACTAGTGCTTCTCCACAAGAAACACAAGTCTCAATCCGCCCTCACCCCACACATACAATCTCATCGTCCTGTCGAGGTCGATAAATAGGGAGCTGAGTCGTTTTCATGGATGTTATTTCAATGTAGAAGAGAATAGGTGCCTGGACGTAATCCGACCACTTATAACGGTGCTATTCGTAGACTTTCGTAGAAAAACCTTTCTCTCAAAACTTCTCCTCATGAATTGAGCCTCGAATAAACTTTAGCGGTCCTCGTTTAGGATGAAAAACAACAGCTTGGACATTTTTCTGTTGGCTACACCTGATTAGAGTAAAAATAAGGCGAAAAAGTATAAGTATGTTTGTGCATTGCTGTATTTTCATATGAATAAACTTCAGAGTTTCAGTCACCGAACTCACCACTCGAGCCTCGTGTTCCGGTGAAATGGATCACAACTAAAGACGACCCACTTTCACCTTTCTACTCTGTAGAATCTGACGTTATTCCACCATTAGCGAAATTGATTTTGAAGCGAAAAGAGGTTTTACTATGTCATATTTCTCATATAGTCATTGAATTCTGCTGGCAAAAAAATTCTTATTCATAGGTGATTCCTATGAGATGTTTGCCCGATGATGAATATCAACGTGAAGCCTTCAACATCACTAATACCAGTGAAGACGAGGAATACAAGGATAGAAGTAAGGTTCTCAATTGTTCATTATACTCTGTTGATGTGAAACTGTAATGAGTCGTGCATAGACAAGGCTAAAGGGAGCTTGAAAGACTAGCCCTAAAGAATTCTCCACAACTTTCAGAATGGTACGGATCTCATATCCAGCAAAATGAGCGTATGAAAAGTAGCTGCCTAGAAATCAGTTGATAAGGAAGATGTAACCGCAGAAGACGAATATGTAGTGAAGTGAAAATGATCGAGAAAAAGACGGGATCGGATTTTACAAAAAAAAAAATTTGAATATTTTTGTTGCAGTGAAGCTTTTGACGTATAGAAGAACATTTCTGGAACGTATTCAAATTAGACTATAGTAGATTCAAGAATTACTGAACTGGACATATGAAAATGAAGTTAGCTCTCAGGAGAATGTTTGATGTCAAACTGGGGATCGTGGTCGCTGTGTTCGGCGACTTGCGGAAAAGGAATCCGCATGCGAAGTAGAGTGTTCGTCTTCCCCATCAAGGTCAGCCTCTAACAATTTCTTTTTTGTTTCTAAATATTTTATGTTGTAGTAAGTCCTTTAAGCGCAGTGGACTTAACACAACGTCACAGCTCCAAAAATCTTGCCCTTTATTCGAATCCCATCTTTTACCATTACGATGTTAAGCCATTACAAAGTTGCTTTCTTCAATTCATTCTCACATGATGAGTTGCCCGAAAGATTTTTCTCCAGTTTATTAGTTGTCTTATGGCTATGAAGATTGCTGAGTTTGTGTATGGTGTCGCCAGCGGCTCTTTTTCTATCTATCTTAATGAGGCGCGATTTCCCTCTGAACACTCTGTATGGGATCTCTAAAAACATGAAAGTCGCCACCTCACTCTTGTGTATTGGAGAAACGTGAGTTGCCTAGGAATCATTGCGATCCATTAAGAAACCTAATCGATGCAACAATATCACTAGCTATTTCATAGCTGGGAGTCAAAGGAAAACAACGATAGGCTAACATCCATGTTAATGAAATGAAAACCAATACTTTCTTTAGTCAAAAATGAATGCATCTCCAAACTCTACTATGTCGGAAAAAGTGACGAGAAAGCACAATAAACAGATACAGATCAACTAATTCCACCTATGATATAGCAACATTCTTTTTTCGCCTTTTTAACCGTATTTCGTTGAATTTTGTCACACTTTGTGAGTCATAAATCATTTAACCTGCATCTCTTTGTTGTTCTTCTTAAACACAGATATACTCGGAAAACTTTGCCATCAATCGTTGCGACCAAAAAGGAATAAGTAAAAATGCAAGAACGTCCTTTTACCTTTCCCGTCATATTTGCTCGAGAATCTTCACCTATATCAATTGAGCTTATAAAGAAAACACTTACCTTTGATGCAAAAGTATCTGCTTGTTTTACAAAGACACTTTCATTTTCTTTAAATTACCTGAGGTTCTATATACGTTTATAAAACGAGAACATCATTCATTTTGTAAGAGAAAAGATAGATGTATTTGTTGAGCGTTTGAAAGATTTAAACAATTGAGGCTCAAATGTTTAATTGCCATCGTCAGACGACAGAACGACAATTCTGCAACGCAAAAGTGAACGAGTGTGAAGGTACGTTGAGAATTATCTCTGATGTTGGTGGACGGCTGATATGTAAATCCGCATCAAATACTTTGTTGATCTCATAAACAAATAAAAGAGACAAATACAGATAACAGAGGACAAATTCGGCATGCCTTTTTTTTTCTACTGTACAATGACGCGCTGTCGTTGACTCAGGTAGTGATAGCCGCCAAAGGTGATCCATTCGGAGCCTCTTATCACTTAATCAATGACCGTCTTCCGTCAGAGCTCTTAACGGTTGATTAATGAGGCGATTTTGGCTAAACAGCTAAATTTCTCTTACTAAATTTCTGCAATATACTCTCAACTTGTCAAGTCAGTAGTTAAAGTGAAAACCACATTGCTGTTTGCCCTAATGACTCAACTGTGGTCGTCAAGCAGACTTACAACTCATTGAGCTCAATCGAAACTTGCAATAAAGCCTAAATAAGCCATGCGAGAAGAAAAACATGAAGTGATTCCCTATTTACAGATTCGGAGGCGTTCAACACGAAATGTGCGGTCGGATCGTGGCAAGCGTGGAGTGAGTGTTCGGTTAGTTGTGGCTACGGGACGAGGACTAGATCTCGGTACGGTGACTATTTTATTGCTCAATTTAATCTTTAGCTACAATGTCGACACACTGAAGCATGGGTATCCATGTGGTGGTGATGTTCGTCAATAAACGTGTAACTCTGGTACAACCTCTTCCAAGATCTATCAAGTCCTCCATATCTTCGCAGCCATGATGTTACTAGGTCTATCTAAAATAGCTCTCCCAAAACCATAAGTGAAGGCGACCATCTACGATGGAGGTGCGGAGATATCGAGCACGTTCTAGTAGGATTAGAGTAATTCGGCTTCACCAACATTCAACGAGATGCATCAAGCCAAGGAAAAAATTTAAAACCATTGTAGGATACGAATACGAGGAATAGACATGAGAAGGAAATATCGGTGAAACATATGTGATGTTAGGTCACATAAGAAAAAAATTATCACATGACAATCCATTGATTCAAATGCGTATGGCATGTAAGTAATGAGCGTTTTGAACATTCTGGAGTTTTTTGTCCACAATTTTACAATTTCCCTTGTTCTACCCAAATTAAATTGTGCTCTCTTGAGACCGACGGGACTTATCTTTTGTTTTTTGTGTCAACGCTTGTATCTCGGAAACGAAAGCACATGAACATATGAAATTTCATCGGGTAGGATATTGTAATGGTGCTCCGCAACGGACTGTCATTCTTACAAATGCCATGATTGTGTGAAAATTTCAATTTTGGAAGAATTTTGAGTTGAGAAACCAGGTGAACTTGCAAAACCCTCTATGAGATGGAACAAAATCTCTCTATAAATCCATAATCTTCTCAATTCCTGTACTGATGTGGCATTGAAGAGACTCTCACCTGTGATAAAAAAGTAGCGAATCTTTGCAATGTCGGGAAGAGCCCTGTTACGACATTGACCACTGATTCTCCACATTTTTGCTTTTTTTTTTTGATCGCTCATTTATTTCGCTATTGAAAATAATAGCAGTTTCTTTATTTAGGTCATTCCTAAATCAAAAACAAAACGAGAGCGATTGCAATGTGGACTTAGTCAGAAAGGATATCTGCGTTGGTGAGTTCCCTTAAGCAGAACGAATTTTGAAGGATAAACGGCTTGATATGTAAATCAGTACTTAGACCGCTGCACGAAAATGGCAAGATGTCATACTGTAGTAAAAAAAATTGTTCAACAAATGCTTAGTTCCCCCTTCTTTTCAAAGTAAACCCTTCGATGAGAGATTCTAACTATCGTGCTCAAAAGGCGCTCGCTCATCTTTAATATGTCCGTGCAACTATTTGGAAAATCTCTCACGAATAGCAGGTGAATCGTAGTTCAACTGATCGCATTCAGTTCTGGCCTATTTACGGGAAGTGCAGGAGCATTAAGTTTTGCCTTAAAAATTCAAAATATGCGAAAAATGTGCAAAAATTTGGATTAGAAGTTAAATATACTCTTGACCAGAATATTGTAAAATTGTAAATATTTTAGCAAATCACTATTTCTTTTTGTCACAGCTTCGTTCATCTTCATGTTGCAATGATCAAAAAAATCTGATTTTATGTTTTAAGGAGATTCCGGTGAAGATTGTTCGGTGACGCCGGATCCGCTCTGTCGCACGACGTCCTGGAGTGAGTGGTCGCCATGTAGCGCCAGCTGTGACGATGGCGTTCGAGTCCGAACTCGACTGTTTTTCTACGCCGAGCACGAGCAGGTAGATAAAAATATTTTTCCAAAATTCCACCTTTCTAAATTACAAAACCTGCAGAATATTGAAAAATTACGTTCCTTTACTTCTGCGCAGATTTTCCTTTCTTTCCTTTCCTTTTCCTTTCCTTCTTAAGTGTGAGTCTTCCAATAATAGGAACACATTTCTCAATACTCAGTATATTTATTGACTGAAACAGATAACTTCTTCAAGCATGTACAGTAAAGTCACCGTCTTCTAAATACAAATTTCTAATGCTGTGAAAGCACCTGGACCCCAATGTTTAGTATGGTTGGGTAGTGCTAACCACCTTAAGATTTACCTTTCTAATCGACTGTTTTTTGAGAACTCGAGGCCTCGAAAAACAGTGGAAGAGAGAGATATTGTTTTATCTGTTTTATCAGTCATCAAGTAATCGACTGTGATTGCAATATCAGGTGACCTTTTCATCTGGCTGGAGTGCAGTGTAAGCTGTTCAGCGCCAGTTCCTTTATATAGGAGCTTGATTGAACCGAAAGGAATGTGCGACCTATGAGGCTTCACATGAAAGCCGAAAGTGCGTATAGCACTCGAAGTGTTACATCAGACCTCATGAAAAGCTTAAAACATGCTATTAGACCTTATGGTATAGTTTTCAACCTGGAACTGACTGTTAAAGAGGTATACCGTAATGGCTCTTGTGCAATGGAAAACAAAAATCGTAGTTCTGTTTGCTCATCTCGCTGAGTTTTTATTCCAAGTTCTCAACAGATAATATGGATTAATCTGGATTTTGCGGTCCGTAACAGGGATGACGGGAGATAGAGGGTGATTTGAAACTATCCCGTGGTAGATTCTTTCAGGTGAGGGGTGCTAGCATTACCACTTACAGCTTAGGCAAGACTTTGTTTTCACGCGTTCTTCACGGTAATTTTCAGGTATTTCTTAGAGCTCGCAATTTATTATATTTACCTCCTGACTTTTTTCAAACATCACGGGATAGTATATATACCACTACGCATTCTTGTGGTCAATGTTTTTCAGCTTACCTTTTTCTCTATACTTTTTCTCCGGCGGCACCTGCGTTGTACAGTCACGATCTACTAACACTCAAGTTAAGTGTTTTATGGTAGTACAAAGCTTAAATTTCTTTTCCTCCTTTAGCGATGATGAAGATATGATCCGAATTTCTTGTTTGTGTTACTGATCACAGCATTTAGGCTTCTTTAACGGGAACTTGCAGTGCCTCTTCAATATGCCAGTCTTGAACAAAAAGATCTTGTCTCTGACCGTTATCTCCATATACAAGTTGTCGTCTGCATCGATAACATGAGCACTTTTCTACCTTAACGCTGAATGTGTAGATCTAGTAAAGACCAATAATACTAGGTCGTGTCAGACATTTAGGATCTTTCATTCATAAGAATGTGGCGATGTGTGCATGTGTCTTTCTATTAGCTGATTGGTGAAAAATCCTTTTTCTCGGAAAATAAACTTCCATAAAAGTTAGCTGCACAAGGTCGCATGAGACGATTCTTATTTTGGATGGGATGGATCTAAGTTTAGCGGCGAAAGCGATTCTTGCAATGCAAGTCAACCAGCCGATTTGAAATAACCTGTTACGCTGGATGTAAATATGGATAGGGGCGGTTTAAGGATAAGGAGTAAGTAACGAAATAAGGATTTGGAACCTCATCTTCACCTCAAGGACGATATAAAAAGGTGACTTCGGTATTTTTCCGTTAGACGGCACGGTATGAAGAAACGGTCCCTCTCGGTGGACAAGAAATTTTTTCAAGTGTTAGTCGGCATTCGAAAGTTCAAATCTCTTGCTAGTGCTGTACATAGCCGTCTTTTTTTTTGAAAAGTCTTTCAATAACGCTTCAGCGAAGAAAAATTCTTACGTTCTACACGCGCATATTTATCGTAGGACAGTGCTCTTTCTTCAGACTATTTATAATTATTCGATAACGTAAATTTCCGCGTTCCAATGTGGAATTCCAACGCTGGGATAATTTTCTGGAGAGACCATTTCACTGCAGCGTAACAAAGGAAGTAATGTCAAATTTCTGCATCTACGGGGTGTTTGTTTACCAGGTGTACTACGCTCGGGTGTGTGGTTGCCGTAGATTCGATGCGGTGGACAGCCAACGATAGATCGAAGTACGTTGGAGAGTCGCAAATAAAGTGCGATTTTTGTCAATCGATGAAGAACTCTTTCGCCGCTTTGGAAGGAACTCTACATTATACATATGATTCTCATACTACGAGAATTACACTACACGATGATATGCTTTTCGTGATTCCAGCAGACTTATAATAGAATTGCTTCGCCTATTTGGAACATAAACATAATATGTAATTTCACAGCGTCATAAACTGGTGTTTTCAAAAAACGGCGACGTACGGTACTAGCCAGAAAGTTAAGTTTTCGAATGATTATTAAACTCTTGTGAAAAGTTTTCGTCTAGTGAGAAGAAGCGTTTCTTCATCTCGTGCTCCCGCTGATTCCGTAGATGAACGCGCAGCCTTAGAGAATAATAAAAGAACACGAAGCTTTAAAGAAAAAGACTTACGTTGGACTTTGAGTGATGAAATCTCATGTATGAAACTTTCTGTCATAATTCTCATAGAAGATAAAGAAGATATTTAACTACGAAGCTTGCAATGTTCCCCTTCCATATATTCACAACTAAATTCCCGTATTCAGCGCTGTTCGCACGTGTCACTTCAAGAGAAGGACACATGTATCTTGCAATCATGTCGACGATTCATTGAACAGAATTCCGAAGGTATCGTACGTAGTAATTTACTCAGTACAAATAATGGTGATGTTGTACTTATAATCACAAGTAAACAGCTGTACACTTTAGAAATTTGTCTTGAACCCAAAGAGGAAGGTCAGTGTGGTGGAACATTTGCTCGTTACTGGTACAATCACAAGAAGCAAAATTGTGAACGCTTTATTTTCACTGGATGTAAGGTGAGTTCTTCAATGAAAATCGACTACGATAAACTTTATCAAAATTTGGTAAGGAAACCTTGATCGCAGGGCTTTTCTCTTGACAAAATAATTGTCCAATCGATCATACATAGAATTTAGCGCTGAGTTTTCGAGAACTTTGTTTTCATTCTACCATTCTATTATTGAAGAAACTTCCGTCATATCAACAGCGCGCAATCAGTCTGAGCAAGGTAAACAGGTTGAAAGATTTCTCACAGAAAAGTGAAGATAATCGACGAGTATTTTTAAATTTCTAAGAAACAAAGGACTATAGTGGAGAAACATTTGTTTTAAAGTTGCGAGATTGTTGCTGCATTCTAGAATATTTTAGCATGAACTGTTTAACTTTAGCCAATAAAAGTGATAAACAGAATTTTTTACCATTATGTATGGTACTGCATTTGGAAGCACATGCTTTTCAGGGAAATCGCAATCAATTCGACACGGAAGATGAATGTAAACGAGTGTGTTTACCGGGATACGAGAAAGCTTCTGGTAGCAATTCATTGAGCATATTTTAAACTATTCATTCATATTGGAAAGAAATTCTGCAGATTTAACAGTTTCATAAGTTCATTGCCATCTAACTATAAATGAGATCACCTCTTAACTGAACGAAGTAAAAAAGGCTGGACATTGGGTTATACTTGATTGTTTATCAATTTGAAGACTATAGGAAGACTACGATGGTATTGACACATTCTATTCGTATGCATCTTACGGTGTCCATGCGCCACTGAGCACCATAAACCTTGGAATTTCGCCTTTTGAAAGCTGCCTTTTTTGCCTATAATTTCAATTTACCCCTTTTTACCCTTCGTTTCAAGTGTTTCTATATACGTATACCTCACTCGAAACGACATATATATATATATATATATATATATATATATATATAGTATATAATCTGATAGCATATTTTGAGCCTTTCATGTGGTCTAATGTGGCGCTGTCTTTGGTCCAGTCAGTACCACGGAGAGATATATCTTACATACAGGTGATACATTACGTTTTACCAGCCATGCGCATTCGACTCTATAACACTGGCCGTTTGGTGTTCTCTGCACCAAAAGGCAAGTGTAACTATTTTGGCGTCGGTTCCTTTATGAAGGGAATAACTTTCCGCGGAACTGAGTGAACCGAAAGACACTGTGCAACCGACGAGTCTCTGATGCCATATCAGACCTCATGAAAGGCTCAAAATATGTTATACGATTATCTGACTATTCTTCTTACTTATTGGAGAATGAACAATAGTGGGTGATATAGACTGATATCGGTGCACAAAGACATCGTGCCCCAATGACACGCTCCCTTAGGATGGTCCGGAATATATTTTGAAAGTTGTATCGAAACCTCTAGTATTGCCGCAAAGCTGCTAATTTACAAAAAAGAAAAAAAGAACAGCCCCAAAATTACTAGAAATAACCAGCAATATTAAGTTTTAATACTTCTTTTTCAAATTCAAGAAGTTAATTCTTTTTCGAATGAAGTTGAATTCGCGTCGAAAAATATCCTAGTGGCTTACCTCGTATTCTAATTGTCCGGATAAAGGTCGCGGACCAATGGCTTTGCAGCCCGTAACATCAAACTATGATGGATACTGATTTTCAGAGAAAGCAGATCTTTTTTAGGAAAATTAGAAGTAAACTACGGAATTGACTAGCGTAAAAAGCACTTGATTCATTAGTTAACATCCATTTCGGTACTACACTATACATTTGTGCAAAACAGATACACCTAATGATAAAAGCGACTCAATTTCAGTGCCTAATCATCAATTAATCGAAGAGTTTGGAATAGCTGACGTTGATGACGGCGGTCAGTTCCATCCCGTTTTTTCTCAACCGTTATTTAACGCCTTCTTTCATATCGCCAACACCAGAATATCCAAAATGTCGTGATAATGTCATAAAACCTTTAAAGGTGATCCAGTTCCGTGTGAAATGCAAGAGTGGTCGCCCTGGGGAAATTGCTCGGTGACGTGTGGACGTGGAAAACGAACGAGGACCAGACAAATCAAGGTGGAATCCGACTTATGCTTCTTTTTTTACTATTTATTGAGATCACGTTGGAGGATTCCCAATTTTGTTTCCTCCATACAGAGCTACAACATTACGTAGGCGTGATGTCAGAAGCGCACAGATAGAAAGCATACAATTTAGCCGGAATGGCAAAACGGCTAAAAAGAAAAAAAGGGAGTCATTATGTTTGAGTAAATCCAGTCTTTTAACAGACCTTTCCGCGAAACGGTGGCACGCCATGTCCAGAACACTTGATCCAGGAACTAAGATGTGAGCTTCGACCATGCCGTGAGTTTTTCAAAGATCTCTACAGAATCCAGGCAAACCCGCTCGCTTCATGAAATACCGGATTCTTACCCTATCATAAACAGAAAACGTAAGGCTCTTCAAAATTCGCAAGAATCTGCATAAACTGATGTCAATTCCTAAGGTATTAGTTATAGCTGTTGCAGTTGATAAGTGTGAAGAACTCATGTGTTTATATTTGCCGAAAAAAAAAATAAAAAGAAAACAGTAAAAAGCAGACTTACAGAATAAAAAACCATACCATGTTAAGACAAAAATTCTTTTCATTTCTCATTCAACCGCTTTATAGCAGTGTTATGATGTTACAAATATACTCAATGATGGTGGGTGACGAGCAAAAGTTTCGCGTCAGGCGGGATTCGAACCCGCATCTCACAACGTCCGGGGCGTCTGCTCCAACCCGTTACAGCACCTGCGCTTGTTTTGCCACCACTCTATAACCAAACTATATAGTGTTTTTGCAGCCATGAGCAAGTGCACAGTGGGCTCATGGTCTCGATGGTCACGATGTTCAGTCACTTGCGGTGAAGGCGTACAGGTACGGAGACGTCGAGTACAAAAAGGACGAAACGGTGACTGGGAAGAAACCGAATGTGAAGAGAAGGAACTCGAGCATCGGAAATGTCGACTGCCTTGCCCACGAGTTTAGCAATTTTGCTGTATGTATTACTTATGTAGTTAATTCTTGAACTGCCTGCCAACATATTTCTCTCCGAATTAAGGATTGTTACGGTTGTCTTTGCTGAAAAACATCGACTAAGACATGAGGTGTTTAAAAATACGGTAAACATATCACCGTAAGGAGGTACGCCGCTGAACAAAGAAATTTTGATCGCAAACAAACCCTCCAACTTGTTTACGAAGTTACACCAAAAAACACTCCACTTGTTTGAACTCAATCGTTTTACCATTTCATATCGCTTTTGCGAGTAACCACAATAGTTCACAATTGAACATGCAAACAAATTAGCGCCTCATAAGCAGTTTCGGTTCTATTCAGTCATGAGAGGACAAATGAAAAACCGACCTCATTGGCTGGACAGGAACTCTTCACAAAGAAGGTTAGTAACCATTGAAAGCTGAGACTTTTGGCTACAGCTCCCGTCGCCGGTTTTTCAAAACACCCTTTGATAACGCCGTAAGATCCATACAAAACTTGTGTCTCAGACGCGCATATTTCTCGCCGGATAAAGCTCTTTCCTTGCACTTGGTAATCGTTTGATAACGCAGTCGTTGTTGATTCCGATGTTGT
Organism: Parelaphostrongylus tenuis; assembly: GCA_019055375.1. NCBI lineage: Eukaryota > Metazoa > Nematoda > Chromadorea > Rhabditida > Metastrongylidae > Parelaphostrongylus > Parelaphostrongylus tenuis. Next base: position 75,479 of record JAHQIW010000329.1, read on the forward strand.
GTATATATTTGAATAGACCGTTTCTTTGTAACGCAACAGCTCAAATGAATGAGATTCGCATGTGCGACCAAGAGGGTCTTGGGCCAACTCACGTGCGACTGGCTAAGGCGCGCATGTGCGCTGACGGATGATTGATCAATCTTGGACCGCTCCTGCAAGGTCGCATCAGCAGCGCGTGTCCGCTTCAGCCAGCAGCACATGAATTAGCCAAAAATTCCCTTGGTCGCACATGCGGAAAACTTATTTTACCTGCGCGTTGCAAAGGAATGGCCGTTTCTGTATATGAGCACAGAGTTTGAACCAGCAACAATTACGCAATCGAATGATCATTGATAGTCCCGAGAAAGGGCTCTGTTCAGCGAGAAATATGCGCGTCTGCAACGCAAAAAATCTCCTTACGTAGCAATGTCAAAAAAGTCAAAAAAGGCTTTTTCGAAAATGGCGATGTGAGACTTTAGCCTGAAGTCTCGCCTTTCGAATGGTTACTAACACTCTTATAAAAGGTTCCTGTCCAGCAAATCAGGTCGATTTTCAATTTGTTCCCCAGATATAACCACAATTTCAACATCCTAGAACCCGTACGTAATAGTTAAGTCATACAAAATAGATATGTGAGAAGCTACAAAGTTCAAAGAAATGTATACCTGACAAAGGACGCCTAAACATGTACAAGTACCAGTCTAGAAAGTACAAACTTCAAAGTACCTATTAGGACGGTATAGTGTGATTGTTTCGGTTTCAGTGTTTCGTCCTAGAGTCGATATTGTAACAAATTTGTACAAAGATTATTAACCCTTTGGAGACGCGTGTTTTCTATAATACCCAATTATGTAGAATTCTCTCGCAGGACACAGATTTTACACTAAACTTTTACCAGTCATTCAATAGCTTGAATAAACGCGCTATTGATGCGCTATAGCAGCCAAGCAAAATTCCTGTTGTGGGATTGCTGAAGAGCTCATAAATAATTTACATGTTCCGAATCTAAACATTAGAGGATAATTCAAATCAAAGCTTTGCAGAAAAAGGAGTGGTAGGGATGTGGTAGAACTCTTTAGCGCTTTTGAAGATAGCTTACTAGACACTAGGAGGAAGATTTCCTAGAACAGTAAACCCTTTTCAAATAATTAAGAATTAGATGAATGTGACTAATGAAGGGAGCGTTATAGCAGATCTCCTTCCCAATCCAACAAGAAACTCACGGATTAGTAAACGGCTCTTCAGAGTTTTGCAAGCTCGGCATTTAGGGTACAGTTGTTTACCCGCCTTTATGAATTCCCTTAAAAAAATTAGACTTCTCAAAATGACTTTCACAAATTTGCCACATTAACCTTATAGAGACGGCGTGATTTTTTTTAGATAACGATTAGCAGCCACTTTCAGTGGACGTAGAGCTTCGACTAGAATTTCAGTAGTAAATCGATGGTTTAATAACCCACGAATTCAGCACTATGCTTAATTTTCTAAAAAACCTTCTTAGTGGGCTTTAGCAGTGAAAAGAAATTCGGGTTTCATCTTCTGGAGTATTGTATGATGCGCTATCGTATGAGCTTAGATTTCACTAAACTTTTGGTAGCCATTCGATAGCTTAGAAAACATTTTTCTCAAAGCGGATCTGCTTTCTGAAAAAACTTTTCTGATGCGTTATAGGAGCAAAGAAAAGACTGCGCTTGCATCAGAAAAATTACAGGGTAGTTAGAAAGACATGTTGCATGAAAATAAAGCGATTAACCTAATAATCCTTTACGAAAGGAGAAAAAACCTCTGTTAAATAACGAAAACCGCTTTGTGTGCAGGGATCAACGAGCGTCCCAAAAGGCTAAGTTTTCTGAGATTTTCGGAGCTGAATTAACATTACACAGCGTCCTTGATAAACTGAGAAATATCAAATTGCTGTTCGTATTGGCTCTCATCCCACAATTCGGTCAAATTCCACTTGTCTTCGCCATTTACGCCCGACGTCTGCGACGATGAGGCGGATTTGCGCTTTCTCTTTGCATCGGGACCACCATTTTCCAAAGATGGTTGTTCTCCGTCAAGGATAAACATGCTCATTAGTTCGTCTGTTGCCATAGTTTTGAAGCGATCGATTATCAGCTCCAATCAGAGCCTGAAAAAAATCACATAGAATTCAATGAAATCTATTGGAATACTCACTTTATACGAAAATAAAATCACATTGAAGAGACATAAACCTACATCAGCTGTGTCCTGTTTGAATTTGTGCAAACTCATGACCTTTTCTTCTATCGTTCCCTGTGTGATGAGACGATAAACGTTAACTTTTCTAGTTTGGCCAATCCGATGTGCCCTAAAAGAGATCGAAAAAGTGATAGTCACTAAATTCAAGGAAAATATGTGCTACAGAAAAAAAAAGATGAATCACCGATCAATGGCTTGAAGGTCCTTCATTGGATTCCAATCATGATCAAGGAAAATCACCACGTCAGCACCAGTCAAATTTAATCCCACACCACCGATCTGTAAAAAAGTAGAAAAGGATATCGTTCAAATGATCTAGTTATAGGAGTAGCTAGGCGAGAATCGAGAACATGTTAACCACATGTAATCACCAATAGAAGACAACTGAAGAGGTGACGTCTCGGGGGATGTTCAAAACTCACATGTGTAGTAAGCACAAGTACATCAATAAGATGATCAGTATTGAATCGATCCACTATTGATTGGCGCTCACTGGGATCGACCGAACCATCGAGCACCAAATGTGATATGGGCGTTCCAAAATCACCTCTGAAAATGCTGCCAAACGTATCCTAAGATTTCGAATGGTAAAACGAGCACCGGAAAATGAAAACAAGGAAATTACTCCCTTAGTACATAGTGTGCTCCTGAATCTAATCCATACGTTATGTACGTTAGATATTGGGCGTACGAAACGAGAACTCCAGATATTACTATGAAAAAAACTCAAGATTTTTTCAAAGATTATAAATACCTGGTCAACGCGTTTGATATAAGCTGCACAGACGATTTCCACTGGCAAAAAATAAGCGCTCGATGTGGCATTTCCATGGGGATAGATGACAAAGGATCTGTTTGAAAAAAAAAACTTGAGATTAGGTCGACTTCCATAAAAAAACACCATTCCACTAACCATCCTCTTCTAAATCTTCCCTTTCAATACTGACTCCTATACCCGCTTCACTGAACAATTGCCCTAGAGCCGCCATTTTTCCCGATGAAGCAGTAGGTAGCTGAAAATTCATGGCACTATCATGATGAAAAGCTTTCTCAACATCTAATCAATTCAAAGTGACAAACGAAACGCATACGAAACAAATCCGTTGTACAGAGGTCCTAATAGAGTTGATTTCTACATCATCACCAGTGAAGAATATTAGGAAGAGGTAAATGACTTTAAGAAGTTTTTGTAAGCCTCTAATTTAGGTTTCGATGTCAACGTGCTAGACACCGATTTTACTACCCCTCAGGATGAATTAACAAAAATATTTTACGAATTTTCACTGTTTAAGCTAGTACGAGGTTAATATCTGTCCTTTTTCAAACAAGACGGCTATTTCGGTAACTTCGCCCTTCTTAAAACCAAGACGTACGTTTGATCTCAACAATGGGGCAGGGGTCATACAATGTTTTATTACCACACTATGAGCAAACGCTCGTTGAAGCACACCTCTTCTCACTTTGCTCATAATAGGTGAACAACACACGGGTAATCCCACTCCATACTACATCTAAGAAGACATTTGCGATACTATTCGAGAAAGCAGAGATGATAACCACGCGACAACCTAAACAAGGGCAACTCATAACCCTTTGGGGACCGTGAACTCACCTCCTCTCTGCATGTGCAATACCCAGCGTGGGAACGCACTCGTTATATTATTGTAACATTTCAATTGTATTATTGCTGTTATTCTCCTACTTGTAAGAACATAATATATTCACATATATCAGAAGAAAATAGCAATAATAGTACACTTGAAAAATACAATAATAATTGAATGTGTTCCCACGCTGGGGGTTCGTGATGTAGAAGAGGTGGATTAATGGTCCCTAAAAATTGAAATATTAGGTTAAGAAAGTAGTCGTGGTTTATGAATTGCTAAAAAGGCGCGGTTTAATATTGAAATATATTCGTAGACGAATGCGGTGATGTCATACATAAATTCAACGCCCATTTTCCGTTTTATGATCTGCTGCTCCTGACGCATTACTTGTAGTTTATGCTATATCTTTTGAACTATGGATCGGATGCTGTTTGGTGCAAAAGTAATTGCGGTTTGAAACGCTGGATTTGAAATGAGTGGTAGAGCAGCAGAGACAATTCACAACATCAACAACACATTTGGCTCAGATATTTCCAACGAAAGTAAAGAGCAGTGGAGGTTTGAAATGTTTCGTATCAGACACGCATTTCAACAGTGCACAAACTGAGTTACATCTGCATCATCCTGACCTTATGGAATATGTCACTGCTCCGCCGCGTACGACAACAATGATGCATTTTAATACTAGGCTTCTATATGTTGCATGGAGATCTTTCTCCATAGAATATCGAACGCTGCCAATCTCTTCTCAGCCAGATTCATATAAATCCTGCACAAACTACTGCACCGTGTTCACATTCGCGCACAACCAGCTGCTACCTACCTCCATGCACTTTCCAACATCCGCCACGACACTTCTTTGTGTCCTTGCAGCTGGACAAATACAAAAATCCAGTGGTTAAGAAGACCGTGTAGTTTTCTTAGTAAGTGAGAATCCGCATTTACACAATCTTTAGTCTTGCATTCATGCCCCCTGGTCAAATAAGGCTCGTCTTTCAATTCTTGCTTTCAAACGTCGCATTTGTTCGAGCGTTTTTATCCAATTTACATTTCCTTACTCCTAGTATTTCTAAATTATAGCTAGTGTACTATTATCGCTATTCTAAACGGTACACCCCAATCTGAGAATCTGCTCCAAGGCAATATCGAAAAGTTCAGTGTTGGAAATTAGCACGAAGCCGAGAATTCTACGTCAATTTCAGTAGTGTACAATGTCAATGATACACTCGAAGATCTACGTCAATAACTATTACTACAATCTGGGGATGTTGGGTGACGATGACCGATTCGAATACCGATTTTCTACACCTAGCCGTTGCGTGCGCATAGCGCAGTGGTGTGGGTAGTGTCCTGTGATACACGTGGGAGATGGCTCGATACTCCGTCTAAGACCCCAGGCCTTTCATCTCTACGGAGTTGGTGACTGGAGTTGGACTTGTTTGCGAAGATAGCAAAATGATTTGTTCACCTCAAACGATGCTTGATAAAGTCGAATGCATGGCGCATCCTCCTGAGGGTGATTAACGGCGACGGCTTGAGGGCTCTTACTACCATTTTTACAAAACTGTCGATTTGAAGTAAGGAATTTATCAAGGAAACTAGGTCGAAGTGGTTACCACGAAATAGAATTCGTAGGACAAGTAGAACTCGACGAAATATTGACTATACCGTGCTCATAATGGATTCTGGAGCATCGAGTTTTGAAAGAACGTCTTGCACAAGAATAGGGTGATCGACAAGTTTCCGGAGTGCAGTTAGCGCATGCAGAGGAGAAATCCCACCTCGCGTTGCCAGTTGCAATCGATTTGCAGTACACCTGAAAAAACTCACATGGAAGCAGAACTTGCAGATCAGAAATGAATCTAAAGGCCATAAATATTAGACCAATAACAGCTAGATTGAAAATAATCGAATCTTTCGAGCTCATTGACTAACATAAGGGAAAATAAAATTCCTAGAAAGATCCAAAAGAACCTGTCGACAATGAATTTGTAGATGAGACGCTGCTCGTCGCTCAACTGGCACTGATAGTCCTGCACATTTTTATCCGGAAGTTCTCGTAGAACCTGATTATCTTCGCCATGAAACTGATAGGGTATCACACTCTACTATGATATTACCATACCTCCGACTTGAGTCGTCGCATTACAAAAGGCAAAATTAGCCGGTGAAGTTGCGCAACAGCCTCAGATCCCTCCTAAAGAATACCAGTGAGATAAGAAAGTGTAGAACTCAATTTATAAATACCTGTATATCTTTTTCAGATGCCTTATGACTACGACATTTGAGAATCTTTCGTAGGAATTGTGCACGAAAACTGCGTTCATCACCGAGGTAACCAGGCATTAGCCACGTAAAAAGCGACCATAAATCGGCAGGACTAAAAAAATATGTATGGATAACTACTTATTCACACACAAGCTGTGCCCATAAATAAGCGTGGCTGTATAAATTTCGCCACATATTGCACCTCACTGGGCTATATTGGATCTATCAAAAAACGTTCAAACTTATAAGATTTATTCAAGAGCAAAAGTTTTTGAGTAAATCAGCTCCTACAATTTTGAGAGTTGATACATGATCCGAGATCACAATGATGCAGACATGCACACGAGACTACTAAAAACTTGCCTATTTTGAACCGGAGTACCGGACAGAATCAATCGACTGGTGGAGTTCAACTCATTAGCTGCACGCCAAAGTGCAGTCTTAGGATTTCTGAGAATATGCCCTTCGTCTATAACAACGTAGTTCCATGCAATACGCCTAAAGTTGTAGTGAATTTTAATCTTGGATGGAAGGCATTTACAGCCTATAGTGAACGCGTATTCAATCTTTCGGGCCTACTGCACCTGATCGATCGCATGGCACAACTTTGCAAGTGGCACATCATCCTCATGGTTTAACTAGAATTATTTCTCCGTTTGGAGAAGAAAAAACGTCGGGTTTTTCGTGTTACTCTAATACTCACGATTTTCACTATATGGTCATATGCTCTTCGTGTATATTATACCCTTATGTAAGAGGATAACTGCGAGTGCGAATCGTAATCTTCTTTTCGCTTCTACAGCGTTCTATAAAAACCATTTTGAGAAAAAATTTTCAGTCGCACAATCTTCGAGCGCTAAGCTATCTGCCAAAAACCCAGCGAAGAGCCATCATGACATTACAGGCATACGTACATCTCACCGAGAATACAAATTAAAGCGAGCGTGAAAAAACTATTATTTTCGCTGCTACAACGCATTAAGAAAGACTCTATAGAAATCAAACTGCAGATGAAAAGCGAGAATTGACCTCTCGAATAGTTATTGAGAATTAGTAAGAAGCTATTCCAGCGAGAAAGCCTTCTAGATAATCGTGCATCATTTTTGGATACACGCCGTCTCAAAAGGTTTCAACGTTTTCCCCGCTGGTCGAGGCTTCTTCACTAAACTTCTAGTAATCGTTCGATTGCTTGAAAAGCAGCGATTTTTTATGACGAATTCGTTTCCGAAAAAGCTTTCATAGCACGCTGTAGCAGTGAAGAGCAGATTACGTTTCGCACTGGAGAGATAATACGCACATGAGAGACATAAGATATGCACTAAAAATTTGGGACGGTATGTGGAAAGAAGTATTCACGTAAAACGGGAAGCCTTCAAAACGGAGAAGAAAATTCTGATTAAACCGTCTCACTTCCCACTCTAAGGATTAGAATAGTTAGTAATAACTGCTGCATTACACCTATTGACCTCTAAAAACATATCTAGTGATACCAACCCCTCAAAAAGAACCCCGGCTAGCGTGTCCTATAATGACACTTCGGACAGAGTAGTCAGAAGTGAGAGGAAAACATGTGCATCATCTTTGCCTACGGTGAAGCAGCAAAACAGCAGCATAATATAAGTGATACCAGTTTCAATTTACTGGACTATGAGCTCATCGACAAAAATCTAAACGGGAGACAACCTAAAAAAATCAAAAAAATAAGCAACATAACCCCAACGTAGCGTTTCCTTTGAGGTCTTCATATGCTGCAACAACAATCTCAGAGGATTTTAACTTTGATAGTGCCCCTTCTACACGACAAGCAGGACGACGGCCGGGAAAGAAACGACGCCATTCATTGCACCAATGATCGACAAGTGTACGCGGACAGACAATTAACGAACATCTGGTGGATAAGTGGTCTTCTGAAAATAAGTAAATAAAAGCATAAAACAATGCTGGTAATTTCACAAACCGATCAAAATAAAATGGTGAGAAGCAAGAAGAGACGGTTAACAAATGACTTTTAGTAATCATTCGGTAGCTTAACCCGTTTAGTCTCAAGTGACTCAAGTGTCCTCCACAGAAGACACTGATCTCGTAGCCACGTTCGCACGAAGGGAATTTGATATTTGTAAGCAATGGAAGCAAAATGGGAGAGTATTTGCAATGGAAATATGGAGATTTATTGGGTTAGCTGAGATTCTGAAGATACAAAATCATCACTAAATGATGAAAAACCATGGAAAGAAAATTCTATAAAGATTTTTTTAAGTAGAAGAACGCCCATTTGTCGAAAAATTTCCTATGTTTTGACGAGAAACCACCGTTGCAGAGAGTGACATATTTCAAACTACTAGAAAACATTTTGTTTTTTTTGCTCTACATTTTCTAACGCATTCGATAGCTGGTGAAATGCGAAGTTAGTTGCTAGGCTTGGCTTCTGGAACGACCTTCGTACTACGTCTTTACTAACGAAAAAAAAAAAAAAGAAACGTTTTGCCTTCGGAGTGCGTAGTTTCAACTTCTCAGCGGATTTTCTGGTATTCTATAGTTGAATTTTGATTCTAAGCAAAGTTTGTCGTCGTCAAAACAGCTTGTGATTGAAGAAGAAACTTCTACAGGACGTATTTTTAATGGCAAGAATGCCCAGGTGTGTCCCATAATGCCAACTTTTTCAAGCACATAGTTACACATTATTGGGAAATTTAGCCACAGTTCGAACTCTTCTTCCATACTCTTTCGACGATGCTGTGTAAAATGTATGTTAAAAATAAATTTTCTACGAGTTTCTTATAGAAGAAATTTATATGCAACGACTTTTAGGATGTGACCAGAGCAAGCCTTTATAAAACTTGCATTCATCAATTTGAGCACTTCTATGGAAAAAAGCGAAAGAAAAGGTCTCATAACGCATTAAATCGGACTGTTTCTAAAACCTCGTAATAACACTTCCAAAATCAAATCCAAAAAAGGATGTTTAAACTAAACGATGTTGGTACGCTAGGGCCATACACCGGTGTTTCGGGAGGTTCGTCCTTCCTCGTCAGTGTGGCCCCGCCCCACATTAAGCCCTGCATTGTAGCGTTTTTTGTGGAATTATTTCGAATGTTTATTACGAGGTTTAGAAACAGTCGATTTACATGGATTAGTTTTTGGTTCGTACTAGCCGAAACCATCGACTGATGGTGATGGACAGTATATTGTACACTATGCCATCACCAACATACACACATACGCCTCCCTCCTTGCTACAATGCAGGGTTTAATATGGGGCTGGAGTCACTGACGAGAAAAAGGAACCTCCGAAACCACCGGTGGTATGGCCCTGGCGTACCAACCTCGTTTTTAGGCTAAAAACATCTTTTTGGGTACTCATAAACGAACACACTCCCAAATTTCCTATTTAATTAAACACAACCACTATTAACGATAATTGACTCCAAAATTCGAAACTTTTGGAAAAAGTATAGGTACTGCTTGAAACCCCTTTATTCTAATTCGATCTTACTGAACGTCACCATTATCAAGTGATAAGGCAAGAGCGCACAGAGTTTGCAAGGTTTTGCCAAGACCCATGTCATCAGCCAAAATACCATTAAGTCCGAATTTTCGAAGAAATCGAATCCACGTTATTCCTTCCTTAAGTGGACGAGAAATAAGTTGATCGTAACTCAATAAAATCTTGGAACGTAGAAGGTCAAACTTAGCTTGTTCTTCTTGTTATTAAACGAAGAACAAGCACAGACAACTTGTGACAAAAATCCTCATCGTAGTTTGCCGCAAAGTTGAGTTTAAACTGACTGCTTGATACTGCCTCAGCTGTATATTTTTGCAGAGACCACGAATAGTTGCAGTAGCAACCAATTCCAATTTGTTAGGTGCCGAAAGCACATTGATGAAGTCAGCACTTTTCTCCCGCTTAGCCGATAACGTCTCGCTCAATCCGACCACGGCCACACTAATATCCTAGAAAATCACAAACGACATCACTTATTCAACACAGAGCTCATGAAAATAAATAATTTCGCGAGAGCGGTGGCATCTGTGGTGTGATGGTAAAACGCGCCTCTGGTATGGATGAGACCGAAGTTCAATTATCATATGAGGTTCTGAGTTTTGTGTATCACTCAGTGCCTTTAAATACTCAACTACATGTTTACTTATCAAACGACTCACTGTCACTTCTTCTAGTATCAAAGCTAAGCAATTATCGCATTCAAAAAACTATACTGAAACATTATCAGGAGACGGAAGATGCTTAGTCTCTCAACACTGTTGACAACTTTTCATAACCATTGTGCTTTCAAAACCCGAAGACTTGTCAGCCTCATGGAAACATCACTTTTATTTCCAGGAGAAATCTTGAAAATAAAAATGAAATCATTAACAAAGTGAAAATTTGAAGCCTCACGCCGACGAAAAGTCCAAAGATTTTACGAACGTTCAAAATCAATGGAAATCTCTATAGCTCCTCATATGACATGGTTGATTTTCATTCGTCTACTGTACAAAGAGCGACAGCTTATGATTGTGTCTGAATTTTAATATTCTATTTTAGTAAAATTACAAATTTTATGAAGCGCAGAAATGGTATATTTGTGAGGTTAATATAGAAAATAACCTAGCCACTGAACAAGCGAGGATTTATGAACTTCAGCAAGCATGACAGACTTTCATCGCACTTGCTTATGTTACAATTGCGCTGTTCAGAATTTCAAAAGAAAAAACTGAGTTTCGTTCTCGATTTGTTGAAAACCTTGATAGAAAGCAAACCTAAAATTTAAAAACATTAATGAAAGAGTCAACAAATCAATGCATCAAGGAAGCAGATTTATAGGATCTATACAGATGAGGCGGAGAACCATGGCCGAGTGGTTGTGATGCTGCTCGTCGCGGCGAGCGTGGGACCACTACCCAACCCAACATTCTTCTGGCAATCAACAACGAACGCCCTATGAAACGTCACAGCTAGGCTGTGCTAGACTGCAAGATATACCCTTCACTAGTATTCAGCGATGTTCGAGAAGAAGACGAAAAATCGAATTCAATGTTTGAAGTACTGGAATCCGCACAGTGAAAAAAAAAAACATTGCGAAGACGGATAGTAAAGTGCTAAATAAAGATGAGGTGGGATTGCGCAGAATTTAGTGATACGGTGCATTGGAAAGTATAAGTGACTGAGGGCGCTAGTCTGATCCCTTATTTCAACACTCATGCATTTACTCTATACAGATTGCTTAAATCAACTATTGACAGACTTTCGATTCGAGTATTTTCTAAAACCACAGCTCAAATTTCAGTGTGCCTGAAAATCATTTTTTG